>SMDT01001307.1:0-97658 GCA_005392925.1 Aquilaria sinensis | reverse complement strand
TGCCTACCCATTGATTTAAATATTATAATCACATCATTGAAGTTTGGAAGCCTAGTTTTATGCATTGTTCTTATAATATAATTAGTTAACCATAGAAAAATAAATGCACTAAAGTAGAATATAATCTGAGTACCTAAAAGGAAAACCAATAACTTAAAATTTAAGGTTTAGCCATTTTATATATCTTTGCACTTTTTATTATATATAAATATGAATATAGAAATATATAGATATTAAGTTGCATTTTTAAGTTCTGGAAAAAATATTTCAAGTTTAAATTTAAATAAATTGATAAACATTATGTTTTTAGGTGTGCTTAATAGTCATATAAATCAAACATATGTCTGTTATGAAATTTTAAATTTAGTGGCATTTTTTAGTTTTTTTCCAGGGAAAAACTTGTCTTCCTTTACAAAATTTTAGTTTTTAAAATGTAATAAATAGGAAATGAAAAATTTGAGTATCATTAAAATAGGGAAATAAAATAAAATTTAAAGGTAAAAAGGTCTTCCAATATTTTGACTTGTTCATACTTTTTAAATTCATAACGATTTCTATAAAAATGTTAATCTACAAATTATTATGCATGTATATATATATATAATCGATTTTCAAATGATATTAGTTCAGGATGAAAAATCCCAAAAAAAATAAAAAAATTTATTTTGAATTAATCAATTTCAAACAATCATCTTTTTTTCCTTTTGAAAAGTATCATTTAGACCCCAAAAATTCAAGTTAAAGCATTCATGCATTCCTATAACTCACTAATAAGTAGGTCAAGTCAACCATATAGCTCTAATTTCACTTGATAGTATGAGGCTCGAATTGGAAAGTTTAAGTCGATGGTATAAATTCCTTTGAGGCTTCATAGTGTATAAATTCCTTTGAGGCTTCATAGTGTAAATAGAATTAAAAATTTAGTATATTGTTATTATTTTTTTAATGTATAATTAACTACCAATGAAAGGTTGTAAGTTTTAAGTATTACTATTATTATACTCTTTCCGTCACGAGTTCTTTGTGACATTTAATGTTTTTTACTTAAGTTTGCCATGTATAAAAAATATACGGCATATTTGTTAAATTTAACTAAATTTGGTGGTTAAAATAATGATTTTCCAAAAATTAAAGCCTAAGAAGAATTCATGCATAACACCACTTTGGTACAACTCGTAAGATTTAATTGGCTCTAAAAAATAATAAAAATATAAATATAAATATAATATTTTTTAGTATAGAAAAAGTGTTATTTGCTTAGAATAAAAATTTGTGTTCCAACGTTAAAAAGATGACCATGTGGAAAAAATAATTCTTATAATTTTTCCAATGTTTGAAAATATTGGAAAATTTAAAAAGGAGTTGCCGTTAAAATTCCTCTTTATTATATATAAACAACTAACTCTTAGAGCTAAGAATTTTTTTCCTAAAATTTTTCTCAATGACCTTTGCTACAATAATAAATTCTTTTTTTCATAATATGTACTCGAGTCATATATGAGTTATATGATTGCTCTAAGATGGACTAAATACCTAAGCTTTCAAAGCAAATGATTATCCAAGTAGAAAAAAAAATTAATTGAAAAAAAATTTATATTCAAATGTATTGTTTTTATAATATAGCCATACTTGTTAAAATAATACTAACACAACTCTAATTAAAAAGACAACATGAAATTTGTATATCATTAAAAGAGTAAACGAACTTAAAATTTCATGCTAAAGGAAAACTACAAATGAACAATTATAAGGTGCTCACTTTCATACATTTTCAATATATACTTTTTAATCCTTAAAATTTTTTTCATATATGCAATACTTATAGATTTTCATGTGAAACTTTAGCATAAGTTTTAACACATAATAATTTTTCATAGTATATTCTCATTAAGGTTGCAAAACAATATAAATTGTGCACTTACATAAATTTTCAATATATACTTTTTATACCTAAAATTATTTCTTATTTGCAATACTTATAGATTTTCATGTGAAACTTTAGCATGAGTTTTATCACATAATAATGCTCATTATAGTTGCAAAACCAAAAAATTTAATTGAAAAGAAGTTTATGTTCAGAGGTACCTTTTGTAGTAGCAAAATTTTAGTATGCATTTTACCATATATTTAAATCTCTTATTCAAATAAAAGATTTAACTAGAAAGGTTTTTTAAATGCAAAGTTGAAATTTTAGGTTTTACAAACTATTTATTTGTACAAACTTTAGCATGTCGTTTACCATATATTTAAGTCTTTATTCAAATAAAAGGTTTGACTATGAAAGTTTTTTAAGTGCTAAATTGAAATTTTAATTTTTATAAAATATTTAATTAAGGTATTATTTGATAGTAATATAGAACCAAGAGCAACATGCTGGAGGCAAAAAAAAAAATAATGGCAATTTAAGAGTTTTAGGTAAGATTAGCACAAATAAAAAAAATTGCATAACTTTAATATAGCATCAAAGGCAGGTAAGTTTGTAACAGAAAATAAAATTTAATGGCAACTTAAGAGTTTTTTTAGATTAACATAAAAATGAATTGCATAAAATATGTAATTCTGTAATATAGAATGAAGAGTGGGCAAGTTTGCAGTAAAAACTTAAATTTAGTGACAACTTAAGGGTTTTTATTAATTTTCTAGTGCTAATATAACTCTAATTAAATAGATAATAGCAAAATTGAGTTTCATTAAAAAAACCAAATATCTTATAATAGAAGAGTAAAAAAGTCATTTAACATTTGTGCACCTTTGTACTTTTTATAATTCAAGCAAAGGAAAGATAAAATAAATTGAGTCAAAACTAACGTTCAAAAGCATTAATAAAAACTCTAGGACGTATCTCTCAAATGTAACTAAATTTGGTGGTTAAGTAACTCATGTTTCCAAAAATTAAAGCCTAGAGCAATACATGCATAATGCTACTTTGATACAACTCACAAGATTTGGCTGGCTCTTAAAAAATAATAAAAATCAAAATAAATTAATATTATTTAGTATAGAAAACAAGTTAGTTGCTAAGAATAAAAACTTGTGTTCCAACATGCAAAATGATGACCTTGTAGGAAAAATAATTATTATAATTTTTTCAATGTTTTAAAATATTGCAAAAATGTAAAAAAGAGTTGCTGCTAAAATTCCTCTTTATTATCATATAAGTAACTAATTCTAGGAGCTAAGAATTTTTTTTCTAAAATTTTTCACAATGACCTTTGCTACAATAATAATTCTTTTGTTTTTTTGTTAATAGTATGTGTTTGAGTCATAAGTGAATTATATGATTGCTCTAATGTAGACCAAATACCTAAGATCTCAAAGTATATATTCATCTAATTTGGGAAAAGAAAACGTAATTGCCAAAAATTTTATATTCAAATATATCTTTTATAGTATAATAAACTTAGGTCATAATTCTTGAAATTAACTAAGTTTAGTGGTCAAAGTTAGTATAGTAGTCAAAATAGCAAATTTCCCAAAAATTAGAGGCCAAACGCATCCCACTTTGCATTTTTTTCTCTCTTATTAAAGTTACAGTATTTTAATACTACTAAATATCTAATTAAATCCACAATTATATTTTTAAGTCTCTATAAGTGGATTCTTTCTTTCCTTCTTTTTAGAGCCCTAATACTAACACAACTCCAATTAAATAAACAATATAAAATTTATTTATCAGTAAAAGAGTAAAAAGAACTTATAATTTTAGGATAAAGGAAAAACTATACGTGAAATACTATAAAGTGGTCACTTATATAAATTTTTAATATAAACTTTTTATACCTAAAATTATTTTTTAATATACAACACTTATATATTTTCATGTGAAGCTTTGGCATGAATTTTACCACATAATAAGCTTTCTCATACTTTAGTGGGGATCAAGCAAAAGTCATACTTTAGCATGAATTTTACCATGCTAAAGTTTCACATGCTAAAGTCATACTTTAGCATGCTAAAGTTTCCCCCTTCTGAATTTCACATGCTAAAGCTTGACATGCTAAAGCTTTGTTCAATTCATGCTAAATTCATGCTAAAGTTTCACATGCTAAAGTTTATATGGCATTAAAAGTGTCATACTTAATACTTATAACTTAAGAGTAAAACAGTCACGTCAATTTTTGTGTCTTTACTTTTTTTTATTTGTGGTATAAGTTGCACTTTTAAGTTCTACTAAAAACATTTGTTTTAATAAGTTAAAAAATAAATAAATTGATAAAATCTTATGTTTGGTGACATTTTTTACATTACTGTAAACATAGGCGTATGTTTGTTGCAAAATTTTAACCTTAGTGACAACTCATAAATTTTTGCCATAATAGATTAAAAAAAATTTGGGTTTCTTTATTTATTTCTTTATTTTTTTTCCATTTAGAGTGCAAATCATATTGTTCCAAAATTAAGCTGACATGCTGCCATGCGAGAATTGCCCAACGTGGAATGTGTTGGCTTGTTGGATAGTGGGACAAACTTTCCAACGCTCTCACATTAGGAAGTGCACAAGATTAAAATAAGGGGCTTCAATTGACACGGGATTAAAAAATGGAGCTGTTTCGAATACTTTAGCCATTAGTGGATCAATTAAAACCAATTAAGCAAGTGAAATGAGGAGAAGTGAGAGAGTGAAAGCGAAATACTTGGGCCATGTGATCTTTTTCTCTAGGACGTTATAATGGTATTAAAACTCTAATTAAATATATAATGACATATCTAGTTCTCATTAAAATAACAACCCGCATTATAATTGAAGGACAAAAAAGTCATTCAACATTTGTGCACAATTGTACTTCATAATATAAATGCACATGTGCATTTAACGTGAATCAAATACTAATTTTCTGTTTTACTTATAAGTAACTATATTTTTAATCATTTTTAAAGTAAATAGCAGCAATAACAATTTTATCTTTTTTAGTTTAGATATATTTCTTATTAGTTTCATTCTCTATTTATTACATAGCTTTTCGTTATAATATTTCATCATAATTCTCCTAATTTATGTCCTCTATTATAATAGATAGCTCACTACATTAGATTTTTTTTTAATATAAACAACAACAACAACAACAACAATAATAATATAATGTAGAATTTGCTTTAGCTACTAATTTTCATAAAAAAAACTGGTATTTTTTTTTATTTGTGAGAGTAGAGTACATATAAAATTACTTCCTGCTGGTATTTTTAATATCTCAGTAAAGATTTTGAAATTCCTCTTATCAATATACAGTTTAAAATTAATGGTACGCAATCTATTAAAAAAATCATAATTTAATATCTTAATAGTATTATGTATTTGTAAATTTTTTTTAAATGTTAGTTAGCAAATTTTATCTTAGGTTCTATACTTTAGATTAAAAGAGTTGATGATTTAACTAGTGATTTTATATTAGTTGACTCAAACAATTAAATAGATTTACCATTAACATATTATCCTAATTTTGACTTTTTAAAGAGACGTAAGCTAAATTTTTAATAAAATTTTTTTATGTTCTATATAAAACAAAAAAGGGGCATAATACAGGTGGAACATTCAATAAGAAACTCACGTAAAAATAAATTTCTTCTAAGAAGTATGACATAAATATGGGTTATGATATAAAAGTATAAACTTTTTAAGTAAATATTAAGTTTTTTCCAAAGACATGTTATTGTAAGTAACTATACATTACTAAAAAAGCTTACTTACCTTACTCTTGACTTTTAATAAAAATATACTCACTCCCAAGGTTTCAATATCTACACTTACTCTCTATTTTATGACCGATTCAATGTGATAACTCCAAAGATTGAGATAAAGTCTTTTATAGTTTTTGTAACACCCTCAAATCTCATATGGGTGAAATATGGAAAGCCTTATATGGATATATAAGCTAAAGTTCCAGAGCATAAGCACCTAGTGTTTATCATTTTCACAAAAGATACCTCATGTGGTATAGACAGGTGTTCCATAGACTGGTTTTGAACTTAAGCTATTTCTAATGGTATCAGAGTCAACCCAGGACCACGATGGTGTGGCATAGTGGGTTTGCAGATGCATCGTCTACTGGGATTGTTCTTGGATTTGGGAGACTACTTGGCCAAGGGTTAAGTAATCCAATTAGAGAGGTTATTTAGTTCGGGGAACCAAATAATCCAATTGACCCCAATGAGGACATTTGGTACATAGGTAAGGAAGTTTATAACACCCCCATATCCTACATGGGAAGCCTTATATGGATATATAGGCTTAAGTTCTAGAGCATAAGTTTCTAGCGCTTATCCTTTTCATAAAGGATAGCTCATGTAGCATGAGCAGGTCTTCTGTTGATCGGTTCTAGACTTTGGTCATTTCAGTTTATTTTATCTGTTTGGGTAATTAGTGCCTACCCATTGATTTAAATATAATACTCACATCATGGAAGTTTGGAAACCTAGTTTTATCCATTATTCTTATAATATAATTAGTCAACCATAGAAAATTAAATCCACTAAAGTAGAATAAAATCTGAGTACTTAAAAGGAAAACAAATAACTTAAAATTTAAGGTTTAGCCATTTTATATATCTTCGCACTTTTTATTACATATCTTGCATTTTTAAATTCCAGCAAAAATATTTCAATTTTAAAATTCAAATAAATTGATAAACATTGTGTTTTTAGGCGTGCTTAATAGTCATATAAATCAAACACATGTCTGTTATGAAATTTAAATTTAGTGGCATATTTTAGTTGTTGCCATAAAAAACATATAGAAAACATAAAAGATAGTCAACAATTCTTTTTTCTATTTTTCCTTTTCAAGTACTAATCTTATTTTCCTGATATGAAGCCTAAGAGCTTGCCATCACTTTGTTATATGTTTTGTTTTTTTCTTCCTTTCCATAATTTTAGTCTTTTAAAATCTAATAAAGAAGAAATGAAAGATTCAAGTATCATTAAAATAGAGAAATAAAATAAAATTTAAAGGTAAAAAGGTCTTCCAATATTAAGTCATATTCATACTTTTTAAATTCATAAAATTACTATAAAAATGTTATTCTATAAATTATTATCATATACATATAATCAATTTTCAAATGATATTAGTTTAGGATGAAAAATCCCAAAAAGAATAAAAATAACTTAATTTGAATTAACTAACTTCAAACAATCATCTATTTGAAGTATAATTTCAACCCCAAAACTTCAAGTTAGAGCAATCATGCATTACTATAATTCACTAATAAGTGGGCCAAGCCAACCATATAGCTCTAATTCCACTTGATAGTATGAGACCTGAATTGGAAAGTTGAAGTTTAGGGTTTAAATTCCTATGAGGCCTCCTAATGTAAAAAGGCTTGTTAAAATTTTATTTTATTTTTTTTAAATAGAATTAAAACTTTAGTATATTGTTATTATTTTTCTAATATGTAGTTAACTGCCAATGAAAGGATGTAAGTTTTAAGTATTAGTATTGTTATACTCTTTCCGTCACAAGTTCTTTGTGACATTTAATGTTTTTTACTTAAGTTTTCCGTGTATAAAAAATATATGGCATATTTGTTAAATTTAACTAAATTTGGTGGTTAAAGTAATGATTTTCCAAAAATTAAAGCCTAAGAAGAATTCATGCATAACACCACTTTGGTACAACTCATAAGATTTAATTAGCTCTAAAAAACATATTTAGTATAGAAAAAGAGCTATTTGCTTAGAATAAAAATTTTGTTCCAACGTTAAAAAGATGACCATGTGGGAAAAATAATTCTTATGATTTTTACAACGTTTTAAACTATTGGAAAACGTAAAAAAGAGTTGTTGCTGAAATTCATCTTTATTATAATATAAACAACTAACTCTAGGAGCTAAGAATTTTTTTCCTAAAATTTTTCTCAATGACCTTTGCTACAATAATAATTTTTTTTGCTTTTTCCTTCATAATATGTGCTCGAGTCATATGTGAGTTATATGATTGCTCTAAGATGGACCAAATACCTAAGCTTTCAAAGCATATGTTCATCCAAGTTGAAAAAAAAAACCAAATTGACAAAAATTTTAGGTTTTACAAACTATTTATTTGTACAAACATTAGCATGAGTTTTACCATATATTTAAGTCTTTTATTCAAATAAAAGGTTTGACTATGAAAGTTTTTGAAGTGCTAAGTTGAAATGTTAATTTTTATAAAATATTTACTTAAGGTATTATTTTATAGTAATATAGAACCAAGAGCAACACGTTGGTGGAAAAAAAAAGATTAATGGCAATTTAAGAGTTTTAGGTAGGATTAACGCAAATTAAAAAAGAATTGCATATAACTAAAATAGAATCAAAGGCAGATAAGTTTGTAATAGAAAATAAAATTTAATGGCAACTTAAGGGTTTCTTTAGATTAATGTAAAAATGAATTGCATATAATATGAAATTTTGTAATATAGAATGAAGGATGGCAAGTTTGCAGTAAAAATTTAAATTTAGTGGCAACTTAAGGGTTTTTTTTTAAGTTTTCTAGTGCAAATATAACTCTAATTAAATAGATAATAGCAAAATTGAGTTTTATTAAAAGAACCAAATATCTTATAACACAAGAGTAAAAAAATTATTTATCATTTGTGCACATTCGTATTTTTTATAACACAAGCAAAGGAAAGAGAAAATAAATTGAGCCAAAACTAATGTTCAAAAGCATTTATAAAAACTTTAGGGCAAATTTGTCAAATTTAACTAAATTTGATGGTTAAGTAATCATTTTTCCAAAAATTAAAGCCTAAAACAATACATGCGTAATGCTACTTTGATACAACTCACAAGATTTGACTAGCTCTAAAAAAAATAAAAATAAAAATATATTAATATTATATAGTGTAGAAAAAGAGTTAATTGCTAAGAATAAAAACTTTTGTTCCAACATGCAAAATGTTGGCCATGTGGGAAAATTAATTATTATAATTTTTTCAATGTTTTAAAATATTGGAAAATGTGAAAAAGGAGTTGCTGCTAAAATTTATCTTTATGACAATATAAGTAACTGATTCTATGAGCTAACAATTTACTTTTCTAAAATTTTTCACGATGACCTTTTGTGATAACTCAAGTCCAGAACTGGTCAACAGAATACCTAACTACACCACATGGGCTATCCTTTACGAAAAGAATAAGCGCTAGGTGTTTGTATTTTGGAACTTGAGCTTATATATCCACATAAGGGTTCTCACAATTTACCCAATGTTCTCGTGGGAGTCAGTTGGATTTCTTGGCTCCCTGAACCAAGTAATCTCTCTAATCGAATTACTTAGCCCCTAGCCAAGTAGCCTCTTAAATCCAAGATCAACTCAGTAGACGATGCATGTGCATATCCACTATGCCACATCATCGCAATCTTAAGTTGGTTCTGATACCATCTGCAATGACCCAAGTCCAAAATCAATCAACAGAATATCTGCCAACATCGCATAGGCTATCCTTTGAAAAATGATAAGCGCTAGGTGCTTAGGTTTTGGAACTGAAGTCTATATATCCACATAAGGCGTTCCACAATTCACTCATGTGGGATATGAGGGTGTTACACCTTTGCTACAATAATAATTTTTTTTTGTTCATAGTATGTGCTTGAGTCATATGCAAATTATATGATTACTCTAATGTGGACCAAATACCTAAGCTCTCAAATTATATATTCATCTGAGTTGGGAAAAGAAAACTTAATTGACAAAAATTTTATATTCAAATATATCTTTTATAGTAGAATAAACTTAGGCCATATTTGTTAAAATTAACTAAGTTTAGTGGTCAAAGTTAGTTTCATAGTCAAAATAGCAAATTTTCCAAAAATTAAAGGATAAACATATCCCACTTTGCATTTTTCTCTCTCTTATTATATTTATAGTATTTTAATACTACTAAATATCCAATTAAATAAGCGATTATATTTTTAGATCTTTGTAAGTGGATTCTTTTCTTTCCCACCTTTTAGAGCCCTAATACTAACACAACTCTAATTAAATAGACAATATAAAATTTATTTATCATTAAAAGAGTCAAAGAACTTATAATTTTAGGATTAAGGAAAACTATAGGTGAACTATTAAAAAGTGTTTAGTTATATAAATTTTTAATATATACTTTTTATACCTAAAATTATTTTTTAATATGCAACACTTGTAAATTTTCATGTGAAACTTTAGCATGAATTTTAGCACATAATAAGCTTTCTCATACTTAGCGGGGAATAAGCAAAAGTCATACTTTAGCATGAATTTTACCACGCTAAACTTTCACATGCTAAAGTATGACTTTAGCATGCTAAAGTTTCTCCGTCCTAAATTTCACATGCTAAAGTTTCACATGCTTAAGCTTTGTTCAATTGATGCTAAAGTTTCACATGCTAAAGTTTATGTGGCATTAAAATTGTCAAACTTAATACTTATAACTTAAGAGTAAAACGGTCATGTCAATTTATGTATCTTTAGGCTTTTTATTTGTGGTAGTAAGTTGCACTTTTAAGTTCTAATAAAAACATTTGTTTTAATAAGTTAAAAAATAAATAAATTGACAAAATCTTATGTTTGATGATTTTTTTTACAATACTATAAACATAGACGCATGTTTGTTGCAAAAATTTAACTTTAGTGACAACTCATAAATTTTTTCTATAATAGATAAAAGAATTTATGGGTTTTTTCCTTTATTTTTTTTTTCTATTTAGACCGCAAATCATATTGTTCCAAAATTAAGCCGATATGATGCCATGTGAGGATTTTCCAATAGGGTAAGTGTTGGCTTGTTGGATAATGGGACAAACTTTCTAACACTCTCACATTAGGAAGTGCACAGGGTTAAAATAGGAGGCTTCAAAGGATAAGGGATTAAAAATTATAGGTGCTTTGAATGCTTTAGAAATTAATGGCCAATCAGATGAGCAAAATCAGAAGAGGTGAGATAGCGAAAGAGAAATCCTTGGGCCATGCGATGTTTTTATCTAGGACATTATAATGGTATTAAAACTCTAATTAAATATATAATAGCATATATAGGTCTCATTAAAATAGTAAACTACTTTATAATTGAAAGGCAAAAAAGTTGTTTAATATTTGTGCAACTTCATACATTTTATATCTAAAATTATTTTTTAATATATACTTTTTATACCTAAAATTATTTTTTTGTTATGCAACATGTACAAATTTTTATGTGAAACTTTAGCATGAATTTTATTACATAATAAGCTTTCTCATACTTAGCGGGATTAGGCAAAAGTTATACTTTAGCATGAATTTTACCATGCTAAACTTCACATGCTAAAGTTTATGTGGCACTGAAAGTCTCATACTTAATTGTAATACCCTCATATCCCACATGGGTGAATTGTGATGAGCATTATATAGATATATAGTCTTCAATTCCAAAACATAAGCACCTAGTACATATTCGTTTCCAAAGGATAGCACATGTAGTGTGAGTAGATGTTTCATGGACCGGTTCTAGACTTGAGTCATTACAAATTGTATCAGAGTCGACCTGAGACCATGATGGTGTAACATCGTGGGCAAGTGCATGCATCGTTTACTGGGATTGATCTTGAATTTGAGAGCTACTTGGCTAGGGGCTAAGTAGTCCGATTAGAAATGTTACTTGGTCCAAGGAACCAAGTAATTCGACTGATCCCAATGAGGACGTCGGGTATATAATAAGGGAGTTTGTAACACACCCATATCCTTTATGGGTGAATTGTGAAAAGCTTTATATGGATATATAGACTCTAGTTTTAAAACATAAGCACTTAGCACTTATTCTTTTGATAAAGGATAACCCATATGGTGTGGATAGGTGCTCTATTGACCGGTTTTGGACTTGGGTCATTACAAATGGTATCAGAGCCAACCCGGGACTATAATAGTGTGACATGGTGGGTGTGTACATGCATCATCTATCAGGGCTGATCCTAGATTTGAGAGGTTACTTGACTAGGGACTAAGTAGTCCAATTAGAGAAGTTACCTGATCCGGGGAACCAAATAATCCGATTGACCTTAAACTAAATCTAGCATCGTAGCTGCCCAATAGTGTTGTTGGTCTCTAAAAAACACCTACTATTTCTTTTCACCCAAATGTGATAGACAATAGCTACAAAAGGGGGCACGACAAACTTTGCTCATGATCAACTCACACTTCATCCTTCTAGCAAACCGTTCAACTCCTCCCTTCATCTCAATAGGCCCTTCCTGATCCACAACCATCTTAGAATAATAGTCTATACTCGACAAGAATACTGACATCGAAAGAATAAATGGTTATAAATTTCCTCATCTTCATAACATACATAACAATGATTTAAGGTCTGGATGGCCTACTATTGTAACTTGTCCCCAGTATTAAGGCCCCTAGACACGAGCAACCACAAGATGAGCCTATGCTTTGGCAAGGACACATTATTCCACACCACCTAATTCTATGCAACTCGAATATCCACTGGCTGAATCACATTGTATGTCTTTTAAGCATCTTCACCAATATCACTCTTTCTTTTGAACCGAATTATTATTATTATTATTTATAATAAATAAAAATTAAATATGATGAGTAATCCATTATAATGATCGGTGAAACTGAATTTAGTTCCCATACGAACACAAACATTATAACTGCCTATAACGCGCAACAATCCATATGCAATAACATGCATGAAGGTTACTGACAAATAATTTAATATTAATATTAACTGTCATTGATTCCTTACTGGCAAAAAAGGCTAGGTGCCAGCTACATGTGGACTAATTCGACAGTTTAGGTGACGAGATAGTCCAAGTTCGACTATGAATAAGCTGGCGGCGAGTGGCATAACTTCAAATTCCAAGTCATTTTTTTTATACAAATTAGAATCTTCAAGGTAATAATTAACTTGACAGCTTTATAGATTAAGGAATTTGTAATATTATTATGTTTTCTATTCATCAGCTTGGATCCAAAAAGAGTAGCACCGGACATCTTTGTTTATACAAACTTGACAGCTTTGTATATATGTGTAAGTTGTTTTTCCGTTATTTTACCGCGTATGTCGGATGGTACGTTATATGGCTTAAGGGAAAAAAAAATCTCTTCTTATTTCATTTGAAATCATATACATCAATGTACCATATAGATATATAAAATACGAATAAAAATATACATATTTTTAGCATAGACATTATATTATTTTCTTCTTTTTTTTAAGAATAAAATTCATTTAATAAATTTTCAAATCATAATTGAGATTTGGAAAATATTATAATTATTTTATTTTATTTTATCTTTCATTTTTATCAAATTAGACTCCATTTCTCAACATATATTTGTATTTGGTAAAGTTTAATGAAAATAATTAGAATAAATTTGGAAATGTGTATGAAAAAAATTATATTTAATATTTTCATCTTAAAATAATACTTTTAACGTTTACCGCACAATTAAAACTGCGTGAAACATTTCACAAACTTAAACAATCCAATGTTATTATAAAACCTTAACCAAAGGTTCTCAAGTTATCACTTCAAAAATTGAAATCCAGTGAGCAAAGACGACTTGCACCAACAACCACCACAGTCAATTAAATCGTATTAAGGGGATTTTAGTTTTTTTTTAATTTTTTTGAGGAAAAAAAATTATAATTACCTTAATTTTTCACATTTGGCCTTTCTTCCCAAGAGCTGTGTGTATAGTTAGGAGACAGACTTTGTATTTCTTGGTCTTTTTTTTTTCTTCTGCTCATTCTCCTTAATTTGTCCCAACAACAATATCATTCCAAGTCATTTTTGTTTATAAAAATTATAATTTTCAAGGTAACAATTAACTTGAGAGCTTATAGATTAGAATTTTGAAATAATATTAGGTTATTTGGATTATCCACTAAAGTTTCTAAAAGTTCGGTGGAGACAGGTATATGATATGTGATACATATATTTTTACATTTTGTCAATTTACCATGTAGAAGACCACAAAATATGTACTTTTTTTTTGTGCCATTTATTGCATATACCACATGGTATGATTTTTAAGAATAAATTTCGATTAATAAATTTTAACATCATTGAGATTCGGTATATATTTTTTTATTTTAATCTTTCATTTTTACCAATGTGCAATGCATTTATCAATATTATTTAATTACATTTGGTAAATTAGAATGAAAATAATTGGAATAAATATAAAAAGTGTGAAAAATTATATTTAATATTTTCATCTTAAAATAATATCTTTAATGTTTACCGCACAATTAAAACTGCAAGAAACGTTTCACAAACCTAAAAGTCAAACAATCTAATGTCTTTATAAAACTTAATTAGTTCAACCTACGGCTCTCAAGTTATCACTTAAAAAATTGTAATCCTATGAGGAAAGACGACTTGCATCAACACCTATCACAGTCAACTAAATCGTATTAAGGGGATTTTAATTTTTTGTTTTTAGAAAAACAGGTATAACTATCTCAAGTTTTCACATTTGGCCTTTTTTCCCAAGAGCTCTGTGTATAGTTAGGAGGGAGACTTTGTATTTCTTAGTCTTTTTCTTTCTTCCACTCATTCTCACTAATTTGTCCCAAATAGATTGAACAATTCCGATTGAGACCTCATAGGTTCTCAGTGTACAGTAAAGCACCTACTATGCTGGACATGCTCCTACTAACATTCCACTAACATTCAATTTACAAACTAATGTTTTTAATACTGATAATGTTAAGCATATCGCATTATATTTTACGGAATTGACATTAAAAACAGAATTTCAATCAAATGCAAAATGTGGTAAGTCCCCCCTGTTTCATTGTTCCCATAAATTTTTCCTTTTCTCATGATGGAGCCGGTGTTACACTATACCACACATCATTCATGTTGTATCATTTTTCTGTTGATTTTTTTCAGTCTACAAAGATCATTCATGAAAGCATAGAATCATATAAATTAAATTGGAATAAACAAAAGATTTGACCTGATTTAGGCTTCATCAATAAACGTAACAGAAACAAGATAAATAAATGAATGGGTCTTATTTCTTATTCCAATCAACATCTCTTCCAATAGCTGGAAAACTTTTGCCATCACTTGGTTGAGGGAGGAACCTAACTCTCTATTTATATAGAAGTTCATGAGCCTATCAATCATTAGCCATAGAGACTCTATTGGCCTGCACTTAAATAAACTCAAATCTTTTATCATAATTGGAGTTACTAACTCATATTTAGATCAATTATCATATGGGCCATATATATTTTATTTGATCAATTTCAATTTTTAATCAGATTAAAAAAAACAAATACAATTAATATGGGCCACATATAAGAAAATTCCAACATTCTCCCACTTAGGCATATTAATTATCAATTATTTTGAAAATAAAACAATATTATTGGATTAAGGCAATTGAGAAACTCTATGCACTTGCTATTTAAAAAAAAAAATTGATCATGAAACAACTCTAGATACCATTCTGTCCAATAAGGCCTTCAATGGCAAATCATGGTGGCAAATGCATTACTCAACAATGCATAGGACCTTCTATGGTCACACTCAATAATATACCTTGCCGGCATGAACAAGATGTGGAAGTGTGGCAAGCAACAATAACCTTCACCTTATGATCTAATTACACTGTTGTCTACTTATCAGTCTCATTGATTTCTCTCTTTAAACGGCATAGACACACTAGAGAAATCATTTATTGCTCTTTATTGAGCTTGTATGTCTTTATAACTTTACTCATCTCAAGATGACCCTTTATGTGTCACATAAGACATACAATCACAAGGCTACAACCAGTAATGCCTCAGGCATTTGCTTAAGATTGACACTCATGTTAAGACTTTAAAACATTTCATAATGAAGAAACTTTATGACTGAAAAACATCATTCATTATAAAATGTTTTAAAAAATTACACAAGTCAAATGTGTATTCAAAATAAAGTAGTAGAGCAATTACATATGACTACTACTAACTAAGTGCATCAAAGGACTCTACTAATCCCATATTAGTAACATGGCCCCTAAAACTTTCAGGGAGAAGTCCCTTGGTTAGAGGATCAGCAATCATATAATCAGTTCCAATGTGCTCTATCACAGCTTCACATTTTCTTACTTGCTCCTTAGTAGTCAGATATTAGACTTCCAAAATGCTTAGCCCCAGATATATTTGTATTATTCTTGCAAGACAACACTACTGCAATGTTATCATAGCATAGTCCAATGGGCTTAGCAATGGAAACCACAATAGACATCTTAGTGATTAGATTTCATAACCATGTAGCTTTTGTGGAAGCTCCAAAACATGTTACATGCTCAGCATGCATAGTTGAAGAGGTCACAATTGTCTGTTTGGTACTTTTCCATTAAACTACACTACCTGCAAATATGAAACTGTACCCTGATGTGGTCTTTCTATCATCTTTGTAGCCGGTATAGTCAGAATAAGTATAACCAACCAGTTCAAGATTCTCATCCCTTTTATAAGTCAAAATGTAATCTTTGGTTTCTTTTAAGTATCTTAAGACTTTCTCTACAATAACCCAATGGTAATGCCCAGGATTTAACAAGTATCTTCCTAGGAGACCTACTACAAATGCGATATCCTAGGAGGCCTACTACAAATGTGATGCATGGTCTAGTGCAAACCTATTGTCGCGGAACGGGGCCCCAGTGCCCCATAACCTTGTAGGCCTTAGGGATTTATGAATCCCACTAGTTACTATTGGCTAACTATTACTTGTCAATATAAATTAAACAATTTATATGCAACTAGTTCTTAGCCTACTTAGTTTAAATTATGCATGCTTCTGTCCTGGCAATGCAAACGAATTTTTATAAGTCGTGGATTAAAAACATTGCTCGAGCATTTCACTAAAACATATATAAAACGTGCCAAGACCTTGAAAATACTGGTTGCTTTAACTACAAGTAACAGTTTGTGCATACATTACACCTCTGGCATGCACCCAAAAGTAACAAGATGGATTTACATCACAATGTATCCTATTAGAGGCAACTTACTTAGTACACAAAGTACTATGTACAAGAGACAAAAACTACTAACTAAGATCAACTACTTGAGTCCCACCTTGAGCTATACCAAGCTCCAAGTGTAAACCCTTCACTAGATCTTGTTCTTGTGTACTCTTAGCCTCTACACTGTAAAGGCACAACTTGGTTAGCACATAACTTATACCACAAGTAACTTAGAATCACTAGGATTCTCAAGAGAAATACCTGCAAAACAGAAAGCTTAGGCCTTGACTATCACTTAGTGATTAGGCCCGGAGTTAGAACCTGCACAATAAAACTTAAGGGAATGAGTACTTGAAAGTACTCAGTAAGTAATCCCTTGAATACCTGCAAGGAAAAATGCAACAACTATGCAATATGGCAACCAAGCAACCAAACAAGCAATTCAATCAACAAACAACTCAAACAATCAACAAAATATAAAATATGCAATGTATGAATGTATGGTATGAAATGCACACAATATATGCACTTGGGACTTTCTGCACTCTAGGTGCCTTAAAACTTTGCCGTGAGCTCAAACGGCGGAGGTACTTGAGATACTGGCCCTCGTATCCCGGATACTTTACCTCACTTAAGTCCCACTTACGGGTTCTAGAGTAGGTCGTCACCTATCTCAAACTTACCCGCCTTTACCCTTAACTTATTGTACAGGGTAGTCTTCCTATGTGGTTTAACTAGCCAAACCCTCAAGGTTTAACTCAGAACACTACTAGTGGCTTGCTTACCAAACCAAATGGTTCGGTTGGGATCGACTTAGGTTTTTCTCTTCATTGACCATATGTAAATGACGCTCTATACGGCCAATAAAGAGTCTAAAAACCCACTTAAATCCCCTTAATGCTCATCTAAAAGCTTAAGCACTATGAATAACTTAGCCACCAAGTCACACTTTTGTTCTTAACCACACAACTTGACTACCTCTTAAATAATGCACAATTCCCGCTCTAGGAATGAATTCTAGACCCAACCGAGGCTATGGAACGTCTTAGAATAGCATAGGAATAGAAACCGAGAGTCTAAGTTGCTCTTAAGTTGGCCGGAAAAATGGCCCAAAATTCCTTAAGGTCACCTCTGGCGCTGCGGCGCCAAAGAGCAAAAGCGCAGCGCCGGCGAACAAAACTTTCTGAGTGAAAAATCGCCCCCTGGCACTGCGGCGCCAGTGCACTTACTTCTGGCGGTGCGGCGCCAACGCCGTTTTCTGCGTTGCGCAACAGCTGCGTTCTTGCACTTAAACTACTCAAACTCTCTCATTTATAATCCAAACTAAATGGGTCTTGTTCCTAACTCATTCCCACACACAAAACTACCAAACCATGCATGATTTGAGCTTAATTACTTGAACCCTTACCTTAATTCAGCCACAAAAGCAAGCATTGAAACATGCCTCCTTAGCTCAATTAAGCTTCCTTGAGTTCCACACCTAAAACCAATGCAATTTGGCATCCAACCCAATCAAACTAAGACCATTTCTAGCTCTATAAACAACCTAGAATCAATCCAAATGATTCCAAGAAGCTTACCCATGAAAATTAGTTCCAAACTAGCTTCCAAGAGTCAAATGAAGCAAGAACACTAGCAAAGAAGCTTGGTGATTCTTTCTAACACCTTGGGCACCCTTAATTTGATGAAAACTTGCAAGGAAATGAAGCTTTGAGCTGCTAATTTGGGAGAGGAGAGGGAGCCACGAATTTTGGAACTTGGAAACAAATGGCTAAGGATGAAGGAACTTAGCTTATAAGCATATAAGGCAACTTTTCCCTCCCTTGCACTTAAGTCCTCATACTCTCAAAAGCTTCAATAGGTCACTAAACTCTCACCCAAAACTACATTTCTTTGCTCTAAAGGATGCTTAAAGCTTCTCAAACTTAATTTTCTTGGACACTTTAGCCACTTAAGATTTAAATGGCCCAAAAACACACTTAGTGCCACAAGTTCTCAAAACTCACAAGGATGGTTCTAAAAGCTAGAATAACTAATGGTCTTGATTTAACTATGCCAAATCACACTTAGGAACTCACTTACTTAATTAAGCTTACCTTACTTGCTTATCAAAGTGCTAACTTGAGGTACTTAATTTAATAAACACTTAATCAAAGTAAAATAAACACTTACTTGATTAATCAACTAGGAGAGCCGTCACACCTATGTATACATAGGCTACCAACAACACTAGCATATGGCACATCCTTTATGGATTCTTTCTCACAATCATTCCTAGCACATTGTACCAAGCTCAAGTTTTCACCCTTAGCAATTTACACATTTCAAGGTTTACAGTCTTGCATATTGAATCATTTTAATATGCTTTCAATGTATGATTTTTTAAAGAGACTTAACAAGTTCTGAGATCTGTCCTTATGGATTTCAATTTCAAAAACAAAAGATGCTTCACCAAGATCCTTCATGTAAAATTTCCTAGACAAAAACTAACATCATGTAGCATGCCTATCATTAGTTGTGAGCAAAATATCATCCACATAGAGGACTAGAAAGATAATTTTGCTCCCAATGACCTTGTGATATATGCATCTATCGACTTGGTTTTCCACAAAACCAAATGAGGTGATTACCTTATCAAACTTTAGGTATCACTGATGGGAAGCTTGCTTTAGACCGTAAATAGACTTTAATAGTCTATATACCATATCATCTTTACCAGCTACCTTAAAACCTTCAAGCTGTTCCATATAGACTTCTTCTTTTAGGTTCCCATTTAGAAAGATAATTTTAACGTCCATCTGGTGTAACTCTAAATCATAATGAGCTACAAGTGCCATAATGACTCAAAAATAGTCTTTAGAGGATGAAGGAGAAAACAAATCAACATAGTCAATTCCTTCTATCTAAGTGTACCCTTTTTCAACCAGTCTAGCTTTAAACATCTCAATCTTTCTATCAGGATCCCTTTTAATCTTAAATGCCCCTTTGTTGCCAATGGGTTTATAGCCCTCAAGTAGCTCAACAAGCTGCCACACTTGATTTTGTTGCATAGGTTGCATATCATCCTTCATTGCATCCCATCATAGATCCTTTTGATGAGTAGATACAACTTCTAAAAAAGTTATCGGATCGATTACATGACCGATGTCATAATCATTCTCACTAAGATAGAGCACATAATTAGAAGACAAAGCAAATCTCCTCTCCCATAGTAGACCTTCTAAAACTGTCTAACCTCTACTATTACATCCTATGCCCGGGGAACATCATCAACTGGTGGTTGTAAAAGTTCTTGCTCCATTGGATCAAACATAGGTAAATGATCTACGGTCTCTTACCATATAGGTAGAGGAATACAAATGGTTCTAGCTTGTACATTCTTCTTTGTGGTCATAAAGTGATCACTTTCATCAGCTATATCATGCTTTTGAAACTTAGCTGTTTGTGATTCCACAATTTTAGCACCTCCATCTCTATGATAGAATTTATACCCTTTAGAATGTTCAAGGTAACCAACAAAATAGCAATGAGTAAAATGAGGTTGCAATTTATTTTCCATGGGATCGTATAATCTCACTTTAGCAGGACAACCCTAGACTCGAAATTTCAAGCTGAATTTCCTACCAACCTAAAACTCAAAAGGCGTTTTTTGCACTGATTTACTAGATACTTAATTGAAGATATACAAGGCTGTCTTGATAGTCTTATCCTAGAGAAAATCAGGCAAATTTGTCCTACTTTGCATGCTCCTCATTATGTCTTTTAAGGTGTGATTCTGCCTTTCGGCCACACCCTTTTCTTCAGGACTACCTAGCATGGTGAACTGAGTCATTATTCCACATTTTTCTAAGTATCTAGCAAATAGACCCCTGATTTGACCACTGTCCCCATGTTTGCCATAATACTCACCTCCTTGGTTAGATTTCACAATCTTGATAACCATTCCCAATTGTTTCTCGACTTCAGTCTTGAAGATCTTGAATTTGTCAAGAGCTTTAGACTTTTTCTTAATTAAGTACAAGTAACCTAAAAGGAATAGTCATCAATAAAAGTGATGAAATATTTGGAATTACAAACTATATGTGAGTATATTTTACCTATGTCAGTGTGAATCACTTTCAACAAGTCCGAACTATGTGTAGCTCTTTTTTTTTTTAATCTTGGTCAACTTGCCTCTACAAGAATCAATACATGTCTCTAGGTCACTGAACTCAAGAATAGGTAGGATGTTTTTCTTTATCAACCTTTATACTTTTTCCCTAAAGATGTGGCCTAGTCTTTTATGCCACAACATTGAAGATTTTTCCTTTATGGGAGGCATTTTAGTAACAAATTTCTCAACATTATATGAGGTTACATTGATATCATTTGGAGTCAAACATAATCTTTATTAGCCAGAGGACAAAGAACAACTACCAACATGCTTTGAGTCAAAGAGTAATTTAATAAAACCATCCTTAATCTCAAAAGCATAGCAATCCTTGTCCAACATAGAAACCGAGATCAAATTCTATCTAAAAGATAGTATATAAAATGTGTTATTCAAAATAAGTCTAAATCTAGAATCTAAATTTAGAAAAATAACTCTTATGAACTCCACATCCACCTCTTCATTATTACCAACAATGAGCCTTGACTCTTCTTTAGTTGGTTTCCTTTTACTTATGAACCTGTGTAAAATAAAAGCAACATGAGTAGTTGTTCCGCTATCTAGCCTCCAGGAATTGGATGGGGCCATAGCTAAATTGGCTTCATGTAAAACAAGGGCCAAAGAGTCATTACCTTTATATCCATTCTTAGCTGACCAAGCTTTAATTTTAGGACAATCATTTTTAAAATGACATTTTTTCCTGCAGAAAAAACATTTCTTTTGTTTTTTGTCAATCACTACATTTGGATTAGTCACTCCTCCAACCTGACCATTGGCCTGAGTCTGAAAATTCTTAGGAGGTTTAGAATTAGGTTTCTTATCCTTCTTTTTGTTATGTTTACCTAATACAAATAAGGCAGTTTAGGATTTATCAATCTTAAGCTTTTCCTTTTCAGTGACGTACCTAGTAATCAGGTCATTGACCGCCCAAGTCTCGTCCTAAGAATTATAAGTAGTGACAAGATGCTCATACTCCATAAGATAGGAATTCAGCATTTGATGCACAATACATGCATCAGGGATGATAATATTAAACGCCTTGAGTATACTCTGAATGTGGACCATCTTAATGATGTACTCTCCAATAACTCATACTCCGTCATATCTTATGGAGTAAAGTTCTTTTCGGAGGGTACTTATCTCAGCATTGGAGGATACTTTATACCTCTGGGACACAACATTAGGGAAATCCTTGGCTACATTAGTTTTAGAAAGATCACTAAGTAGGTGCTCAGGAATAGACCTCTTTATTGACAGATAGCATATGCGGTTTGATCATGAATAAATTCACATTTTCCATCTCGAGGGTAAATTCCACATATTGCTTTCACTTTTTAAAATTAGAGCTAGTCAACAACTTAATAGTAAGCAAGTTGTTGTTAACAGAAAAGGTGACTGAAAAGATCAAGCAAACACAAACATCAATAATTTATAAGGTAGCCATAATTCTTAAAACTACAAATGGTATCCACATTAAGAATTCAAACACATCACTATGAAAACACCTTTGGGCAAAATTCATAACATACAATCTCAAATTCTCACACATAATGACAATTCAAGGAACTTTTCTATCCTCACTAAATCTACCACCTTTGGGTGTATAGACAACTTAGGCAAGTTAATAATTCTCAATCATATGTCATATGTGCCTGATCTCTAAACTTCATTCATAGTCAACACCTTTGGATAAAATAACCATGCATTTAATCCATAGACATCCCTACCCATGTAAGAACAGAATTTCACTAGGCCCATCAAATCAACCACTTTGGTGGTAACAAATCAATGGAGCTCACAAAACCCTCCCACAATGTGATATATCTTATGTTACCTTCCCAATCAATGATAATAACGGGGCTCAATTTCAATTTTCATATGACATTACCGAATAGGAGAATTAATTCACTTAAAATTTCTCTTTAGTTATATGTTGCCGTATTTTTTTGTGTCTTTTGATCTATTTGTTATACATATTCACTTTAATTTACCTTTATAAGGCACCATGACCATATATGTCTCTTCAATTAAAGTAAATTTAATCTTTATTGCAAGAAAATAAATTTTAGTATGGCTTTAATTAAAAGTTTAGAGTTGCTTTTATGAAATCAGCAGCTTCAGGGTTAATTATGAAAGTCTGGGACTGAAAAGCATGACGCGGAAAAATTTAATGGCTAACAAACAATTACAGCCAGCAAACCACGATCTGAATGATTAATTTGTCAAAAAATCATAACATGGATGGCAGTCTAGCAATTGGGCTACAAAGACAAGATTTCTTATTCTTCTTCCCCCGATTTGTTCTTTAACTTTGAACCCAGAGGCGACTTCATCCCTTTTTGATTTTTTTGTTTTAATTAGCAACAGCCGATTTCAACGCCAAAATCATAATAGATTTTAAAAATCATCCTCCCCCTTCACATTTTCATTAACAAACGGCAATGAAATTGCCCAGAAAACAACCCCATGAATAACATCGGTGGGTTGTTTCTCCACAATAACAGACGTCCATGTTTGGGCTTTCCCGAAATCTAGCTAGAACAGCGACGGCGCCGACTGTAGATCCCAATGCGACCAGCTATACGATCACTTCGCTTCGACGCGTCTGCAAGAGATCCCGTTTCCAAACCTAATTTAGCCCACCATAGATTTCCTTATTTTTGTTTTATTAACAAAGGTAACAAAACAAAACAAGCCAAAGAAAATAAGAGGATCCATGCATCGATTACAAACCCAATTAATTAAAACATGTTCCAGTCATACAAAACCAAAAACCAATTATATAATCGGAAAATCTCAAATTAATTTCATGTATTCTATGATCATGTAACAGGCTTTAATATCACATGCTAATTTTTCCAGTCTACCAAAATCATACATGAAAAATAGAATCGTATAAATTAAATTGAAATAAATAAAAGATATGACCTGATTTAGGCTCTATCAATGAATATAGAAAAAATAATATTGATGAATGCACAGGTCTTACCCCTTATTCCAGTTGGCAGTCATTCCAATGGGTGAAAAACTTTTACCCTAATCACTTGGCTAAAGGAGGCCCTAGCTCTCTATTTATATAGATGTTCATGGAACTACCCATTAATGGCTACATGGACTCTATCGGCCCACACTTAAATAAACACACATCTTTTATTATAATTGGACTTATTAACCCATCTTCAGATCAATTATCATATAGGCCCTGTATGTTTCATTTGGCCAGTTTCAATTTTTAATCTAATTAAGAAAAACATATAAAAATTAATATTGCCCACATATAAGAAAATTTCAAAACTTTCATGATAAATAACGATATAAACTTAGAAATGTTTTTTTTTTAATTCACATTTAGTTAAGTCAAAAGTTTCTTTGTTTTCTATTATTACAATGGCATGAATCCTGCATACTGATCATAATTTTTTTTATGATTATAACGGCATGAATCAATTTTTTTTTTTACAAAAATGTAACTAATAGATTAAAGTTATTATTTTTATATATAATAATTAATTACTCTACCTCCATATGACTTGAAAGTTTACATATTTCAATCCATAAGCTTATTTTTATTAATGTAGGTACTTGAATAAATTCATAAAAAAATTAATTATTCTGAAAATATTTCATTCAATTGGTTAAATGATATTTATATATAGTATTAGACTTCAAATGTCGAGCATTAGTTTCAAGCAGAAATCAGCAAAATTGAAAATAAAGAATTTTTTAAATCGGAAAACAACACAGCTCTGTGGTTTTTTTTCCCTTTTCGATGGGAGATTTTTACTTTTAAATATGTCATTTATTTCTTTGCCTTGAAAAAAAGAAAGAAATCACGTTTACTTAATCGTAGGAGGTGGCTGGCAAAACTCTATATAAGGAGTATTCCGTTAGCAAGATTTCTCACAACTGAGCTCTAAGCATAGGCAGTAGAATAAGTGCAAAGCTTTGAAGCAAGAGCATCCGGATCACTTGGTAATATCGCTTATTTGCTGTTAGTACTGGTTTAGTATTTTTACTTAATTCTTTTAAGTTATTCTTCTCTCAAAATTATGCAGCAATTTTCGCACAAAAACGCAGTGCACCATCTCAAACTGTCACAGCTATGCCACGGGTTTGATGGACCAGAAGGAATGAAATGGCAAGGAGAACCCCAATAAACCGTATCCGCAGTCGATACTTAACACTAACACAGTCAGTTTTTGGCAATTACTGGATACAGCGAATAATAACACTTCATCTGGCGCTTTGGTATATATGACCCATGACTCCTCCCCAGCAGAAACTTCACCTGTCCACAAAACCTGTCTTCAAAGAAAGAGACTCCAGCAATTTTAAAAGAACCTGCAATTCCCCAATTTCGCTCCCTCGCAGCTCCCTCCGCCATAACCACACCCAAAATCCTTCCTTCCTGCTCTCTTTAACTATACATCCATTGACTGTTCCAATCTAAAAACTCTAGGAAATCTCTCCAAAATTTAATCCTAGCTCCATCACCAACCTTCCACCTAAAGGAATTAACAAACTCCACGCTCACTTTTTCCAACTCCCACCCTATTTTTATAACGTCCCCCCAAACCCCAGAACACAATTTATCTGACACCTCCCTACCAAACCCGCCATCACTCCCATAAATCGATTTTATAACTCTAACCCAAAGAGCCCCATCTTCCGTCCTAAATCTTCCCCACCACTTCCCCAAAAGAAACGAGTTTTTTCTCTTTCAAACTTCCTACATTTAAACTTCCACTCTCTTTGGTTGACAGAATTTTTTTTCCACTCAACCCAAACCATTTTTTCCCTCCCCTAAACCCCCCCAAAAGAATTAGTATCATTTACTCTCAAGTATTTTAATTACCGACATAGGAGCTCAAAATAATGAGAAAAAGAATAGGGACCGATTTTAACATGGTCAGTCTTCCACCAGCGGACAACAATTTAGCTTTCCACATTCTCAATTTTTGCCTAACCTTGTGAGCCACCTGCTGCCAGGAATTAATCTTCTTCATGTTTGCACCGACCGACAACCCGAAATATTTAAACGGAAACTTTTCAGCGCAGCAGCCCATTGATCTCGCCATATCCACCGCCTCTGATTGATGAAGTCCGACACTAAAAGCCTGCTTTTGCTTAGATTTACTTTCAGCCCAGACACTTGTTGAAAGCACTCCAACAATCTCACCGAGTTTCTGCCTTTTTTTTTTTCAGACCAATCCCCCATAAAAAGCTATCATCTGCATATTGCAAGTGGGAAACCACTAGCCTTCACCAATTGAAACACCATAAAAACTTTGTTTTTGCTCGGCCTCCACCATCAGCACATGCAAAACCTCTGCCACGATAAGAAAAAAAAAATGGAGAAAGGAGATCACCTTGACGGACCTCCATTTCCGTTTTGAACTCCAGAGTAGTACTCCTATTAACAAAAATTCATATATTGGAAGTCTCTAAACACGACCTTATCAGCCGACGCCATTTCCCTCCAAAATTCATCTGCTCCATCATTGAATCAACAAATTTTCAATTTATGGAATCATAGGCCGATTCAAAATCCATATTGAAAAACATAATTTTATTTTTTCTCCTCTTGACTGAATCAACTGTTTCATTTGCAATGAGTACACCATCTAAAATTTGTCTACCCTTAACGAAACCAGATTGGAATTCACTTATCAACAGAGGGATTACCTTTTTCAACCTTGCTGCCAATACCTTCACGATGATTTTATATTGACACTTGATAGTTGATAAGACTAATAGGCCTATATTCTCCAAGAGAGATGGGGTTTTTGTTTTTCTGGCACTTGAGTCACAAATGAGGAGTTACAACCCCTATTAGTTCTACTTGAGATTTTGAAATACTTAACAAAGCTGATAATGTCTAAAACCAACAGTCTCCCAATGGCACTTCAAAAAATTGGATGTGAATCCAGGGAGGGCGGGCACTTTTGATCCACCACAACTCTAAACGGTCTCTTGTTGATGATAGTCCTCATTACATTAAATAGCTTAGGTGGTATTCTATGATTGCCCAACGCAAGAAAAATTCTTAGTTCTTCAAAAAAGTAAATTTCAAAGAAGAAACCCCTCCCTTCCATCAAAAGGCAGAAAGGGAAATTCAAAAGAAAGAAATGATTGAGAGCAAAGATGAGTAACAAGTGTCACTTGAAGCTGTCTCACTTTAGTCTACTTTTATCGAACACTACATGAAGGCAATCTAGGTCATCACATGAAGTGAATAACATCACCTTCAAGTTATCAAGATCATAGCTCACAAAAACAAAAGGAAAGAAAAAAAAGGATAATGGCTCGCTGGGCTGTCAATCTCCAAGACAGCCTAGGCAAAAGTTGGAGCACAAAAGGAAAACAAAAAGAAGAAAAAAATAAAAAGGGAAGAAAAAAAAAGTGAGTTATGAATTATAGACAGAAAACCTACAAAAAGCAATTTAGAAGATAAGAGTAACCTTCAAAGCAAGTTTGCACACGGATTGCAAAAGTTGGGGGCACTAGATGCGGTCTAATTTTTTGGAAAATGTGGTAAATTTGAGGTTGTTGCTATTGAGTTTTTCAAAGTAATTAAATTTGTTCATAGGTGGTATTAAAAGGCCTTTGTTTTACACCATTTAAATTTGACCTTCCTCTTTTACACTATTCAAGCTTGATTTTCTTCAACCAAGTATTTACCTCTTAAATACCATTTCGCTTTATCTATAGAGAGACCATCATCATTTTAAATCATGTTTCTACCTTTCACCTTGTGGATTTTGTATCTTTGAGTTAGGAAGGGAAAGAATAACAGAAAATTTGAACAAAAAACAAAGACTATAAGTTATTTTGTAAGTTTTGCGAATTGATGAAAGTTTTTTTTACGGTGAAACCATTATTCATTAACGTGTGTGGGTAAAAAGTGAGAAGAAAACCTAAAATTATTCTAAAAAATAAGCATTTCTTGGACACACTAGGGGGCATTAAGTATTGAGCACCATCATGGCTACAAAAAGAGCCAAAATACACATTCTTGGATCACAAAGCCCAAGGTGAGGTAAGGAATTACAATAAGCTTAAAACGGAGGTCAAGGGAGGTAAACTTGAATTTACACTAGGAGTTATTCATCTCTTATGCATCATAATTTTTTTCATATAATCTATACATATCACATATTGAGAGGCTCTTATTAACTTTTTCAAAGTCATGAATCATTCATCATGAGCAACAAGACTATCATGCATAATGCATATTCCTTTGAAACAATTTTAAAGATAGGTCTTGTGAAGGCAAGTTTGAGAAATATCCACAAAGATCTCCAAGAAGGAATCCTGTAAAAGGTAAGGGTTGGCAGTGTTATGGTGCACAAGTGAGCTTGGTTATCAGGAAATGGTTCAATTTTGATTCCCAAGGATAGCAACAATTCATGATAGGTTTCATTAAAGTAAGACCAAAAGATGCCAAAATCAGTATTTAGCTTGGAGTTTTCAAGATCAAAGTTGAGGTAAGTTTTCACTTCCAAAGAAATTGTGGCTTATTTTCATACTTGGGGTGCAA
This sequence comes from Aquilaria sinensis, assembly GCA_005392925.1. Taxonomy (NCBI): domain Eukaryota; kingdom Viridiplantae; phylum Streptophyta; class Magnoliopsida; order Malvales; family Thymelaeaceae; genus Aquilaria; species Aquilaria sinensis. Next base: position 69,043 of record SMDT01001307.1, on the reverse strand, counting down.
ATTTGAGGGGTTGACATTTATAGGTTGTCATACCATTTTCCAAAATAATCATCATCATAAAAACATATTTGGAGTTGTTTTCTTAAGGTATTGCTTTTTCTCAAAGCTCATTTTGAGACATTCTCAAGGAATTTTTAAGGTATCTTAAGACATTGTCAACTTTCAAGGTTACTCATTGCACAAACTTCATTTGAGAAATTCACACAATTCATGAAAATTTTATTTGCTTAAGATTCACTTGTTTTGAGATATCATCAGTTTTCTTAAAATTCAATCATTTTGTAAAATTTCTCACTTTTAATATTCATTCATTTAATAAAATGTTTAGTATTTTTGAACTTTACTCATTTTGTGAAGTTTTTTACATTTGAGATTCACTCATTTTGTAGAATCTTTAGCCTTGTTGAAATTCACCTATTTTGTGAAATTTCTCAATTTTAAGATTCTCTTATTTTGGAGAATCTTCAGCATTCTAGAAATTCACTCATTTTGTGAAATTTTTCACTTCTAAGATTCACTTATTTTGTTAAATTTCTCACTTTATAATTTACTTATTTTGTGAAATCTTTGGCTTTCTAAAAAAAAACTCATTTTGTGAAATTTTTCACTTCTAAGATTCACTTATTTTGTTAAATTTCTCACTTTATGATTTACTTATTTTGTGAAATCTTTGGCTTTCTAAAAAAAAACTCATTTTGTGAAATTTTTCAATTTTATGACTCACTCATTTCAATAAAACTTTAGCTTTCTCAGAATTGACTTATGTGGCAAAATATTTAGTTTTTTAAGTTCACTCATTTTGTGAAAATTTTCACTCTTAAGATTCATTGATTTTCTGAAATCTTTAGCTTTCTAAAATTCACCTATTTTGTGATTTTTTTACTTCAAAAATTTAATATTTTTTTTGTAATCTTTTAATTTTTTAAATTCACTCATTTTATGAAATTTCTTAGTTTAAAGATTTCTTAGAATCTTTAGCTTGCTTGAAATTCACTCATTTTGGAGAATTTTTTACTCTTAAGATTTTATCATTTTGTGAAATCTCTGACTTTCTTGAAATTTACTCATTTTGTGCAATTTTTCATTTTTAAAATTCATTAATTTTTTTCAAATGTTTGGCTTTGTTGAAATTTACTCATTTTTGTGGAATTTCTAACTTTTAAGATTCACTCATTTTGTGGAATTTCAGCTTTCTTTAAATTCATTTATTTTTTACAAAATTCACTTTTAAGACTCATTGTGCAAAATCTTCAAGTTTCTTGAAAGTCATTTATTTTGTGGGATTTCTCACTTTTAAGATTCACTCATTTTGTGGATTTTCTAGCTTTCTTGAAATTTATCCATTTTGTGGACTTTTCATTTTTTTTGTTGAATTTTAAGTTTCAGATTCATTCATTTTGAAATTCACACCTTTGATGGAATTATTCTAAGTTTAGTAGTTTTCTTTCTCATAAGTTGGGTTAAACCGAGGTTTTAAATAAGAAAGGTTTTTCTACCTCATTACTTTTAAAGAAAGGAAAAATTGAGGTTAGCAAAAAGAAGGTAATTATCTTCCTCATAACTTGGGTCAAACCCTGGTTTTAAACAAAAAAAGGTTTTTTTTCCTTATCACATCCACTACAGGGCTAAACCAAGTTTCCAACGGCAAAGTATTTCTCTTTTTCATAATATGGGTTAAACTGAGGTTTTAAATGAGAAAAGGTTTACTACCTCATCACATCCAAATGAAGATTAAAAAGGCTTTTCTACCTCATCATACCTAAATGGAAATGCCTAAGGAGAGTTCTTTGCCTACAAGGGAAAATAGGTAGAAAGATTTCTTTGCCTACAAAGATAAATGGAATAAGAAAAGAGTTTCTTTCTTCGATGCAACAATAGGAAGGTTCTGATTTAAAAGGTAATAAAGGTTATTTATTCTTATAAGCAAGTGGGAAGAGCTTTTCTCCTTGGTTTTTCTAAACAACATTAGTGTTTTTATTACTGAGGTAAGGAAGGTTCCTTGGCCTCATGAAAAAAGAGGAAAAGGGTTTTCTCCTTAGGATTTTTGATAACAGGAAAATTTTCATTATTTAAATAAGATAGTAAAGAGACAAGGTCCTTTATATCAAAGGAATTTAGAGGTGTTAAAGAGACGAAGTTCTCTACCTAGAAAAACATCAAAGGTGATAAAGAGTTTGTGTGCTCTACCTCAAAGGACATCAAAGGTAGTAAATAGTTCAAGTGCTTTACCTTAAAGGTAACTACAGGGGACAAAAAGATGAGATCCCCTACCTCAAAAGACATTAGAGATGGTAAAGCGTCAAGGTGTTTTGCCTCAATGGTAAATAGAGGTGGTAAAGAAAAAAAGTTTTCTCTCTTAATGGTAATTAGAGTAGGTAAAAAGACATGATCTCTACCTCAAAGGCAATTAAAGACGGTAAAGTGATAGGGTTTTTGACCTCAAAGGCAATAAGAGTTGGTAAATAGAGAGCTCTCTACCTCTTAAATTATGATAAGAGAGGGCTCTTTACCAAAGATAAAGGGAACGAGAAAAGATATTCTTTTTTCCATAGAAAGGTTTCTATGGAGAAAGAGGATAAGGAAAGTTCTTAAACCCCATAAGAAAAGGAAAAGAGTTTTCCTCTTAGGTTTGGAAGCAAAGAAAGTTCTTATTGCAAAACACAAAGAGAGTTCTTAGGCCTGATAGACAAGAGAGAAAGAGTTTTTCTCTTTAGATTCTCAAACAATAGGAGGGTTCCTATCATAAAGGTAAGAAGGAAGGTTGCTTACCTCCGGAGATAAGGAAAAATGTTTTTGGCAGTGAGAAGGTTCTTATTTTGCAAATGGAAAGCCTGAAAAAATTTGGTAATAGCTTTGCATGCATTATTTTCCATGAAACATGCAAAGGGGACAACTTTTGATATCCAATTTTGTCTGGCTACTAAGTTTTGTTTAGTTTTGGGTTAGAAAAATTAGTTTAGGTGTATTTTTGTTTTTAGGGGCAATTTGGCCATTTTCTTAGGACATGTGGTTTAACTTGGTCATTCTAGAACTTAAGAAGTTAATAGGATTAGGTGTATTTAAATCATATTGTTACCTCAATTTATAAATTTATATGAATTTTGAATTAACATCTAGGGTTAAAATAGGACTTCACTTAGTTTAGGTGTTAATTTAGGGTCCTAATGGTCTTTTAGGGATAGTTTAGGCAATAAAGGAGGAGTTTGGGTGTGAATTGGGAGTTTTCAAAATTTTTTGGGCTATAAAAAAAATTTTGGGGCAAATCCAGAGAAATTTATAAAGTTATAGGAAAATCTGGAAAATTTACAAAGTTTCAGGCTCAATTGAAAAAATATGAAAGTATTGGGGGAAATTGGAAATTTGCACAGAATCTAAGGCCTACGCAGGAGCTTAAGAGTTTTGTGGTCCTAGATAACCGTTCTAACTAAATTATATCCTAAAAGATATCAACGTCTTGAAATTGGATTTAAATGAGGTTTATTCTCTCAAAACCTAGTTAATCACATTTATACCTTCTGAAGTATAAATAGAAGTCACCATTATAGAGAAGTCACGAGAAAAAAGCTGGGAAATTTGCAACCATAAGCTTTAGCTTGGAAAAAGGTCAACTTTCACCTTTAGCCTTAACCCCCATAACCCTAAACTTACCCTAAGGCCCAGCCATCCTTCGATGTTTTGGTTTTGTTGTTCGACGCCACTTCTACCATGGCCGAAGGTCATAGTCGATAGCCCCCGCTGTGCCCTATGTCACCCTACCATCTCCAAGGATCTCCCACCACTGTTTGTGTGAATCAAAGAAGAAAATGAGGATCATGCTCACACCCACCACGATTTTCTCTTCAATCCATCATGGGCTACCATCTTTGCTCACCACCCATCCTCCAATGGGCTGCCTTACCTTCGCTGTCAATGCCTAGCAGCCCAGTCACCTACTTGTCACCACCTTAAAAGTGATTGAAGGAGAACCCGAATCACAACCCGGATTCGTGACTCAACCCGTCCGACCCAATCAAATGTATCTACTGTGAGAGGTCACTGACAGCATTATTGTCTTCTTTATTTTTCCATTCAATTTATTTTTTATTTTTTTCCTCTTCTGTTTTTGTTTTGTTCCTTTCTTTATTTCAGCAGTGGATTACTTCCAAAATAAATTTCTAAAACATAAGATTATGAGATTGGGTAGACTTTTTTTTTTAAAAAAATAATTAAATTAATGTAATTAAAAAATACTTAATAAATCTTCAAGGATTCTTTCTAGGTGCATTTGATAAGATCTTGAGGTAGATTATTTGTTCAAGTCTGATTAGTTGAATAGGACTCACAGTTTGAACAAGATGTTTATTTCCAATTTTTGGTGGATTTGCTGAAATTTCAATATTTGAAAAACATTTAAAATCCCATATCCAATTGATCCAATAAGATTCATGGTTTGGAATTAATGGAAAAATCTCTAAAGTAAAATAATTAAAAGGTTAAGGTTGAGAAGAAGGTCATAGAAGCAGAACGGCTAAAAGAATGTATCTTGAAACAATATTCTTGTGATAGATGGATTGTGAAAGAAGATGAAAACAAAAAACATTTCCATAGTGTTGCCCACTATAGAAGGAAGAAAAACAACGTCAATGGGGTCTTAGTGAATGGGCTTTCGGTGGAAGAACCGGAATGCATCAAAGCTGAAGTGTATGAATCATTTAGAAAGTATTTATGGAGGAAAACTGCAGTAGACCAAACTTTAAAAGCAACAAATTCAAGTAGATTTCTCCTTAAATGAGAGCTCAACTTGAGAAGCCTTTATCTAAAGAAGAAATATTGGCGACAATATTAATATGTGGTAGCTTAAAAGCACTTAGGCCACCAAATGGCTTTTTGTTTGCTTTTTTCAAAAGAAGTTCAGCAATAATCAAAGAAAACATTATGAATTTTGTGGATGAATTCTTCAAGAGCAGTAAACTTGAAAAAGAATTCAATTGTTCCTTTACCACGGTGGTATCAAATAAAGTAAACCTAGTTGGACTAACAGACTATATGCCAATTAGTCTAATCGAGAGTATGTACAAAAACATTGCCAAGTTACTTGTAGAAAGAATGAAAGGAATGATTGGGCAGATCATTGGTGAATCACAAAGTGTAGATAAAGGCTGGAACTAACACACTTGCAATTTGCTGATGACACTGTGTTTATAAGTATTTGGAATATGGAAAACATGCTTAATCTCAAACAAGTACTTAAGTTTTTTTAGCTTGCTTTGGGCCTCAAAGTAAACATGTCAAAGAGCAAATTATATAGTGCTGGGGTGGGTGATTCAGATGTTACCTGGACTGTTAAAATCTTGCATTGTAAAACAGAGAAACCCTCATTCACATACCTGGGTCTGCCAATTGGTGCATGCATGAGAAGGCAAAGTTCTTGGTAGCATATAGGTAGAAAATTTAAGGAGAGGCTCAATTGATGGAGGTTAAATTTTGTTTTCCATTGGTGGTAGAATTACCCTAATGATATCCATGTTGAGTAACGTCTCCTTATTTTTCTTCTCAATTTTTAGCACCATTGTGAGTGTTCTTAAACTTCCTGAAAGCTTGCAAAATTCTTACTTTGGGCGGGGGGTTGTTGGGGAAGGTAGGAAAATAAGTTAGGTAGTAAAGAAAATGCTGTTAGCAGCGAAAGAAGATGGAGGCTTATGTGTGGGTAGTTTAAAAGCTAGAAATTTAGCCTTACTTGGTAAACGGTGGTGGCAGTTCAAGTTAGAAGGAAGCTTACTTTGGAAAAGAGTAATAGTATCTCTATATGGTGAAGAAGGTGGGCGGGAAGAGGGTGAAAGAAAAAATAAATGAAGAGTTTGGAGTGACATTATTAGGGTGGGATATAAGATTGAAGGTCTAGGCTTAAATTTTGTTAGGGCTTTCCCTTAAATTGTTTGGGATGGTTAGGTAGTGAGATTTTGGAGAGATATTTGGGTGGGGGAAGAGAGTTTGCAGTCAAAGTTTCCTGGTGTTTACTCGTTAGAAAAAGTGGGTAATGGCAAGGTGACTAATAGAAGAAGTTGTAGAGGGAAGAATTGGGAATGGAATTGGAAGTTGCGTAGGAGACTAAGAGATTGGGACTTGGGAGGAGTCATAGCTACAACAACTTGCACATTTGGTCCAGAACTTTTAGTTTTCTCCATATAGGACAGATAAAGCATACATGCATTTAATCCATGATGGAGACTACTTGGTGAAAAGATGAAAGAAAGACTAAAGTGGCTAAAATGAATTTCATTGATGTTTAAGAGGGGATATATATACAATTTGCTACCTTCTATCACTGCTACAATCAAGGAATACATAAGGAAAACAAATATATATTTACTATTAATACAAATGAAAATTTTGACTTTCCAACACTCCCCCTCAAGTTAGAGACTAGATATTTTGCACTCCCAACTTGCGAACCATAGGTATGAAAACCTTTTCCCCAAAGGTTTGGTTAAAATATTTGTCAATTAATGACATCTCCACTGTGTACAGCAGTATGGGTAGCAGGAGACCCTAGAGGAGCAAGAAGGTAGCCTGAGAGAGTCACCTTAAGTGATGGCCGGCAGCTCCTTGGTCCAGTGGCGGGGAGATGACGGAAAGTCCCTATGGTATGGGAGAGCAAAGATCCCTCCGGGAGGCCTGGCTGAAACACTCAGAAAACAGGGGTTAGGAGGTCCCCGAGGTGTATTTCCGGGGAGGAGCCTCCGACGCCCAAGTCAGTGCCTTTTTTCAGGGGGAAGTACCGTAATAAGCACAAGAGACGTGTACCTGGCGTGTCTTCCTGCGGGCTGGAGGGAGAGTATTCAGGCGGAGAGGAAGGAGTGTCCTCTGTTTTCCGGCCTCTCTGTCCCTTTTTTCTCCAGCCGGAGAGCCCCCCTTTACGGCCATGTGCCTGGCGTATTAAAGGAGGAAACGAGCCTTTAAGATTGTGGCACGTGTATGGTTGGATGATGTCTGTTCTTCTGGGCGTGGGGTCCCTTGGTCGCCTGCAGGCTCCTCGAGCCATGAGCTGCAACAATCACACCCCTACATGACGAGACGGGGGCTGTGTCGCTGTGTCAGAGTACAGGTGAGGGCGCCGTGCAGGGTGTACGGGCGACGTGTCAGAGGCTCCTGGATGGGTTCTGCCGTACCTCCGAGGTCCCCTTGGTCGAAGTCCGTTCGTCGTAATGGGGGCCTTTTTTCGGAGTCAGGCTAGTACCTCGGGATATTATCTGTTTCCGAGGTTAGTTTGGTCGTCCTCACGAGGGAGGCGAACCATTGATTTCCCGAGGTAGGTACCGGCTGTCTGCCGAGGTGGTATTCCTCAGGTGTCTGGCTCCCTTCTTTCCCGAAGTCCTCAAGTGACTAATGTGGCCACACTTCGGCCATCACATGCCCCCCCTTCAGAAAGCCGAAAAGGAAACTTCAGCTGGTGCTTCCTTTTGTGGGCTGTTTTCAGGACTCAGCGTCTGTCATTCTCAAGGGAGACATCTTCGCCACCCAAGGGGTGTGCCTTGTTCGGGCACATGCCACCTATCTGTCTTTTGGTGTTCTCGAGGTGCCCAACTTCTTCCAACTTTTTCATTTTTCCTGCCATTGGTTAGCGAACCGTCACGTCTTGAAACTAGGTGTGTCAGTTTTGGGTGATGCGCCTGGGTTTTCAAAATATCAGAAAACGCGCCCAGGTTTCTCGTGATGGGTGACATGTGGCAAGAGCTGGCTGGGAAAGGCGCGTCTTTTTGTGTGCGAAGGGCAATTATGGCGACGTTTAGCCTTCATGCGGCAGTTATGGCCCCTCATTCGTTCTATATAAACACCTTTCGCCTCATTTTTGCCTCACTTTCTACCTTTAGCTTTCATTTGCTCTAGAGCCTTTTTTCAGTCTTTTCTCCATTTTTCGGCGCAATTTCTACGGCGGAGTGATTTCCGGCTATTTTTCATGATGGCGTCCAGAAATCCAGATTTTGGCAAGACTTTTGGTGAGTTCTGCTTCAGAGTTCCTTCAGTTTTTTGATTTTCGGCTTCCCGAAGTCCCTCTTTCTCTTATCCTACCATATCTTCGTTTATTCCCGAGATTTGGCACCCTCTTATGTCTCCCCTTTGCTGGTTTTTTTGAAAGTGAATTTTCTTTCAAAATTTTCAGCATTCTTTGTCTTTGTAGGCTCATACTGATGTTCTTCCTTTTTTTCAGAAATGAGCGACGAGTCTGCTGCCTACTATAAGCCCCTCTTTCTCGGTCGGGCCGAGAAGGGAGAACAAACGAAGAAGGGTGCCACCAAGAGGCGCAAGACTTCTGGGAGCAGGCCATCTTCGGCGACGAAGACGAAGAAGGACACCCTTCTTCAACCCCCAGAAGATGCGGCGGAGACTGAACATGTCATTGCCACTTCCATCCCGCCTGAGACTCCCGTCGAGGCTAAAATTTCTGCCGAGGTGCTTGCGAGGGCGCTTACTGTTGCCACCGTCCCAAGTCCTGCCACATCGGTGATCCCTTTAAGTACCTTAGTAGGTGATTCTACTGCTGAGGAATTGGAGAAACGCTGAAGGGATAAAGGGAAATACGTTCCCACTGTCGTGGAAGAGATCCCAGACTCTGATGATGATACCGCTGGGGTTCTGCACGGTGTGCCTCTTACTCCTTTTTTTTCGATACTTTCAATTTGTATAATTGAGGAGCTTTATCTAACTTACATTTTCATTTTTTTTCAGAGGATTTGGCGCCCCCAGTCTGGGTAACTGATCACGCCCGAAGACGGGCTCTCCGGGACTCTTTCATCCCAATGGACAAAATCCCATGGGAGTCATTTTGGTCTTTTACGGAGGACATGAATTTGTTTTCCGAGGACTGCCGGGAAATGGCTCCCCAGATGGCGAGGGGTGTGCTCACTCAAGCTTCCTCCAAGGTAGTTGCCGAGGAGTGTGCCTCCGAGGGCACCCTTGTTGCCAAGATTTTTTGAGCACGCTGCCCGAGTAACTCTTTTGTTCCCTTTACTTTTCTTACCACTTCTTTATCTCCGTACTTTGGCTTTCCTTGTAAATTTTGCTAAGTGTCCTTTCTTTCACAGCTCTTGGGGTACAGTGAATATCTTCGGGTATGGACGGCAGAGCAGTCTTCGGTGCGAGCTCGGGCCGAGAATGAGCTGGCGATGGCCAGGCTTTTCTGTGCTAATTCGGCGTTGGCCAACACCGAATTAAGCCGGATAGCCAGGGAGAAGGTGGCTGCTCTTCGGGACGAGTTTTTGAGGGGCCAGAAGGACCTCTTAAAAGACTTCTCCCACAAGATGGCCGTCCTTGGCGCGGAGGTTGTGAGCTTAACCTCCGCCAATGAAGCCATTCAAAAGGAGAAGGAGGAAGAAACCGCTCTCTTGGCGAAGGCTCTTGCTGACAATGCCAACCTTCGAGCCGAGGTCGACATGCTGAAGAAGGACTCAAAGAACAAGAAGAAGGTGAAAGAGCTGGAGAAGGAGGTTGAAAACCTTCAAAAGGAGGTCTCGGATCTTTAGAACGAGGCAGATGACTTAGACGTGGCTAAGGACAAAGCTGTCCAGGCAACGAAGGTTGCTTTTCAGGATGGTTTCTGCCTAGCCCGTCATCAGTTTCACAAGAAGTATCCAGACCTTGACCTCTCCTTCTTGGCAGCCATGGATATTCCCGAGGGTCCTCGGTGGGCTTGGTCAAAGGTGGAGCTCCTCAACCTGTCATTTGCCTCACCTCCTTTTCCGAAGACGTCAGCCAAAGACAGCGGAGCTGGAGTTTCCCATGACGCCGGGGCCCTCTAGATATCCTAGGGCTTTTTCCTTCGTCTTTTTCGTGTTTTTCTTTTCTTTGTAACCTTCCTCCTGTATCAAATTTTTGATTAATGAATTCTCATAATTTTGGCTAAGTGTTTTGAGTAATCTCTGCCAACATTTCGAGCGATCTATTTCAATGATCCCGACCACATTCGGCCAAGGAACTGCGAAATACTTCTCGCTTACTATTATTGTCCTGACCATTTTTGGTCAAGGGATTTTTGGAAAACCTTCCTCGTTTTCCATCCTTTCCCGACCACCTTCGGTCAAGGGATTTTGGGAAAACCCTTGTCGTTTTCCATCCTTTCCCGACCACCTTCGGTCAAAGGATTTTGGGAAAACACTTGTCGTTTTCCATCCTTTCCCGACCACCTTTGGTCAAGGGATTTTGGGAAAACCCTTGTGGTTTTCCATCCTTTTCCGACCACATTCGGTCAAGGGATTTTGGGAAAACCCTTGTGGTTTTCCATCCTTTCCCGACCACATTCGGTCAAGGGATTTTGGGAAAACCCTTGTCGTTTTCCATCCTTTCCGACCACATTCGGTCAAGGGATTTTGGGAAAACCCTTGTGGTTTTCCATCCTTTCCCGACCACATTCGGTCAAGGGATTTTGGGAAAACCCTTGTCATTTTCCATCCTTTCCTGACCACATTCGGTCAAGGGATTTTGGGAAAACCCTTGTCGTTTGTTTCTCCCATCAATCTCTCGGGGACTTGTTTGTTGTCAGCGAAGTTCCCTCAGGCCAATCCTAGCCTTCTTTCGCCAGCCATATTCGATAGACTTCCCCTTTTTTGGGCATGTAGCCCGATCAACTAAAGAAACGTGAACTTTGGGAGAAACATGACCTTCGGAAGCGTGTGCTTCAGCTCTGTCTGGCGGATGTTTTGGCATAGCGGAAAACTTCTGTACTTGGAGAAATTTTTCGCCTGTGTACCCTTTTATCTAAAATTCTAAGTATAGAATTCTTTTAAGACATCTGTATGCCATGCATTTTTCAGTTTTCCTCCTTCGGCGCCACTAAGCTTGTATGCTCCCTTTCGGACCTCGTCTACTCCCCGTGGCCGAGGTACCCCGTGGACGCCTTTTTTGGTCCATTCTGCAGATTTGCACTTATGGTCACCTCTTGCTGAGGGGCTATTTTTTTGAGCTCGGCCATCCTTTTGCATTCGCCCATTAGGTCGAGCTTACTTTCTCAACCCGAGGTCGCTTCCTCTTTCGTCGAACACTCGTATTATAACAGGTGGCCGTACTACTTCAAATGGATAGCAGCCTTTATACTGGAGATAAGTAAGAAAGGTATTTCCCCGCATTACTTCTTTGAGATTTATCTAGTAACTCTTAGGTACGATAGGAAATTTTTCTGGCCATTTTCCCTTTGCTTTCTCCAACCTCTTTTGTAGTCCTTTTTATAGCTCTTTTGGCAACCTTGCCTATTTGTTGTTCGGTAGTTGAACTAGTAGGCCGAAGTGCTTTCTTATGCCGGAGCTGATGACGGATTCTTGAAATCCTTTGCCTATAGATTGGAAATCATTATTGGCCAGTATTACTACTGGTATGCCAGGTATGCCAAATCAGCATATTGTGTTCTTCCAGATGAACTTTTTGTGTGCTTTTTGCCAGCATGGTTGCTAGGTGTTCTGGCCTACCCTGCTCAGTGAAGTAGTCCTCTACTTCACATCTTCGGGTGTTGTCAGGAGCGGCTCGGTGTAATTTCTCCGAGGTTATCCGCTGAGAAGGCAGTCTTCGGGTGTTGGCTCGTCCTTGGCCATTTTCACACCTCCTAGACGAATTGCCTCGCACCTTTTTTACCGATATATATTAATAACGGAGTTGCGTACCTTTGCCTGCCTGGTTTTCCCTTAATCAGGAAATATCGTTCGGAACGTCTTTGAACTTTCTGCCGCTTCATGAGGATTTTTGGGATCCTTTGGTTCCAAGGTTTCTCCTGACAGGATCTTTCAGCCTTTTGCCTAGTGCTGGCGGCCAACACTTCTGGTAATCAAAATTTGATCATTTCGGTGGCCTCCCTGCCTTCGGGCTCCTAAGGGGGTATCCCAGCATCCTGACATTCTGCGCTTGGGGTTCCACTGGCAAGGAGTTTTTACTCTGGATCTACCTTCACTCTGTCTCCCTTATTGGTTCCAACCTTCCCTTCTTTTGGGATTTCGGCTGTGTAGTCTGGCAACACCTGGACATTCGCCGCCCTTTTATGCTCATACGTGATGTAGTACTTTCCGAGTTCGGTGCACCATTTTAATAGTCTTTTCCGAATGCTCTACCTTTTTTTTTTTGTGACGTCGCACAGAGGCAGGTCACTTCAGACAGCGATAGCATGTTCAGGGAAGTAAAATCGGTACCTTCTGCCCACTAGTCAAGTCATAGATGAATTTTTTGGGGCAATGGGTTCTAACTTCGTTACCGAGGAGATGGCGATTTTTTTTTTTCCTTTGGTGCAGAACTCTTTCGGCGGGGAAGTCTAGGTCATCCCGACCTTACTCTTCCATCGGTCATACTTCGGGGAGCATGGTTCCCACCGAGGACTCATCCCGCTGGTCTCCGCTTTTCCCAATTTTTGCGAATTAATATGGGACCTCTCATCCTCAATGAGGTTCTGACGAAGGGACGCTTGGCCCAAACTTTGCTGCGGCCACCTTCGACTTAACTGCCGCACTATTTCTGTCATGACAGGGCGTGGGAATTTGCACAGACCAGCCTATAGCGATAGTTAAAGGGCGCTCGCCCTTGGTCAGGGGAGTCCCTGCTACTATTATTCGGTTACCGGCCGAGCTTTTGGCGCAGACGAAGACCGTGGGGGCCCCTTGTCCTTAGAATGCCGACCTTCGATGACGGTGACCTGGGTGTGATTCCCACAGACGGCGCCAAAATGATGCCGGTCCAAGAGTGCGGAGCTAGCATCTGATGTGGTCCGGTTAGGCGGAGCCAGCATCTCCACTGTGTACAGCGGTATGGGTAGCAAGAGACCCTGGAGGAGCAAGAAGGTAGCCTGAGAGGGTCACATTAAGTGATGGCCGGCAACTCCTTGGTCCCGTGGTAGGGAGATGATGGAAAGTCCCTATGGTATGGGAGAGCAAAGATCCCTCAGGGAGGCCTGGCTGAAACACTCAGAAAACAGGGGTTAGGAGGTCCTCGGGGTGTATTTCCGGGGAGGAGCCTCCGACGCCCAAGTCAGTGCCTTTTTTCAGGGGGAAGTACCATAATAAGCACAAAATACGTGTACCTGGCGTGTCTTCCTGTAGGCTGGAGGGAGAGTATTCAGGCGGAGAGGAAGGGGTGTCCTCTGTTTTCCGGCCTCTCTGTCCCTTTTTTCTCTAGCCGGAGAGCCCCCCTTTACGGCCATGTACCTGGCGTATTAAAGGAGGAAACGAGCCTTTAAGATTGTGGCACGTGTATGGTTGGATGATGTCTGTTCTTCTGGGTGTGGGGTCCTTCGGTCGCTTGCAGGCTCCTCGAGCCCTGAGCTGCAACAATCACGCCCCTACATGACGAGACGGGGGCTATATCGCTGTGTCAGAGTTCAGGTGAGAGCGCTGTGCAAGGTGTACGGGCGACATGTCAGAGGCTCTTGAATGGGTTCTGCCGTACCTCCGAGGTCCCTTTGGTCAAAGTCCGTTCGTCGTAATGGGGGCCTTTTTCAGGAGTCAGGCTAGTACATCGGGGTATTATCTGTTTCCGAGGTTAGTTTGGTCATCCTCTCGAGGGAGGCGAACCATTGATTTCCCGAAGTAGGTACCGACGGTCTGCCGAGGTGGTATTCCTCAGGTGTCTGGCTCCCTTCTTTCCCGAAGTCCTCAAGTGACTAGATGACTACAACTACTTCACGAGTTCTCAACTCTATAAAAACTGACAACTCGATTGCACAATTGGATCTAGGCTGTATACCCTATATGAGCCCCTTTGAATGAGTCGATGAATGATACATAAGGACAACACAATAGGTCTTGCACTTGCCTATATAGGCCTTGATCCTATCAGGGGAATACTTGACAAGGTGTCAAGTATCATTAGCTCTTCTAAACCCTTCAGGGACCAAACCCAGAAGCCTGTGGATGCTTAATCTTCGAATTTGAAGCTTGGAAGGGACTGCATTCTTTTGTTCCTTTAAGAATGATTTTTTGAAGAACACCGATCCCATCATAGGAGATTATTTTGGCCAACGGGGCCAATTCCTTGATCGGCCTTGCTTTGGCCGAAAGATTAAGGGACATGTGAGTTCTCGAAAGCCGTAATGGTCTCTAGAAATAGCTTAACTGAGTCCAACATGCGCATCTCACCAGAGCAAAAAATGAATATGACTATTTGAACAAATTCCCACATAAAGGACTCTCTACATATGAAGACCAAAATATGAGGAACCCTCTGGCCCCACATTCGTTAAATGGAAGAGCTTTATGGTAGATAAAGCCCAAATTAGACCTAATTATTACTGGGGTAATAGGCCCCATGCCTGATTTATGAATAGAGGCTTAATGAAGCCCATCAGAAATAAAACTATGGCACAAGCCCGTTAAGCCCACCTACAACTTATATATACAAGGACTATTTCCTCACTTTCCCATATGCCTTTACACAACAACTATACTAACTTGAACATTGGAGTGGTCTCCCCCGAGACACACCCAAGGGTCCTCCTATCACCATTTTCTATGTCTTTGTAAGTAAGTGATCGGAGCCAGTTGATAATCAAGGCCCTCCTCCATTTGACCTAGAATCCTAGGTAGTTTAACTATCACCATCCATACAAGATGACTGCTCATTCGTACATGAATCCACCTTATGCATTAAAATTATGCTCACAACCCCCACATTTACATATTTCACTCACTGCCCCTAAAACTTGACCCATCTCCCTTTTTAACCCATAACTCTCTTTGCACCTTACTAGTATCTCGATTAAAGAAAGGATAAAAATGAAAGGGATAAAGGTTCTAGTCTTGGGTTCATCAAAGAAATAGGATATAGGCTCAAAGAGGTTCATTAAGGTATAAATAACATAGAGATAACTATTTTGGAATAAAGAGTGTATCCTATATTGTCATTATTAACTCTAAGACTTAGTGCAACAATGTATGTTAGCAAAGGTCTTCAAGTAAATTCTAAATCCGTCACAAAGTAAAGCTTACTCAACAACAAAAAGAATCACATGTCATCATAAATTGATCATTTAGTCTCATAATGCTCATCGGGCTAATTTTTATTAAAAACAATAAACACACACTTTAAACTCTTACAAGAATTTAACAACATTTAGTAAGCAAGAATCCTATCTCTATAAAGCATTAAGCACCATTTTGTGTCTCTACAATATATCAAACATCCTAAATGCTACTAAATATACTTAATCATGCCACTACCACTAGATGCAAATCATGCTAAGAAAGATAAAAAGAGCATGAAAACTAAAAGAAAGAAAATGCATGAGCATGCCATGAACCTAATGTCTAACAACAAAACACTATATTGCATGAAACAACAAAACAACTATAATACGTGAATGTATCACCTAAATGCATCAAACATCATAAATCACAGGTACACAATAATAAAGATTATTTATCCCACACTTAGTGTGAACATTGTCCTCAACGTGAAACAAAAAAGATAAGGATGGTGGAGTGCACCTAAGGAGATGAACCGAGACTCGTTGGGGGTTGAGGAGGTAATTACATCTCTCTTTTTCTTACTTTGATCTTTGAGTAGAAATAAGGATGACACATTTTCTCACACTCAATGACTTTCAATCTTTTATGACCAAAATTAGCTCCCCAAAATTACATTGTCACACCTACATAAATGAAAATAAAAAGAAAAAATAAAAAAAATTATATTGCCTAATTAAGTAAATAAAACACTCGACGAAAAGAAAATGAAATTAAAAAAATCATCAGGTTACCTCCTGATAAGTGCTAAATTTATGTCGCTGGCTTGACAAGCACTTGAATGAAATAACTCTATGTAACCTCAATTCTTCTCTACAAACTCAAATCCAATATTGTTGTCAATTTGGAAAAAAGAAAAAATTAGGGATCATACCTGAGACAAGACGAAACTGAATATAAATGTGTTAAAGAATTCAAAGCACTTATCATACAAGATTTGTTTGAAAAATCACACTCATTATCATTACCTTCCAACCATGTTTTCAATCAATCTTTAGATATAAAATAGGGGAAAGATGTTACCAGACAAGATGAAATTACATCAAACCATTTGCAAGTTTACACATCATTTGGATTTTTAATAACCTTGTAGATATTAAAGGCCATTTGCTCCTTGTCCACTCAAGATAAGCTCTCTACTCGCTGCATCAATCAAAGCTTTTCCTATGGCTAGAAATAGTTCACCCAATATGATTGGAATATCTTTATCTTCTTTCATATTGAGCACAAAAAAGCCACTAGAAATACAATCTTGTGAACCTTCACTAACTCATCCTCTATTATTCCTCTTAAATAAGTGAGTAATCTCTTGAATAAGTGACTCAATTTCTGAAAAATTGAATATGGTAATAAGATTGATGTTGACACCCATGTCACATGGCACCTTGTTGAAATGATAAGTGCCAAAGTCGCACAGAATGGTGAAGTTATCAGGATTTTGCAATTTTTGTGGCAGCTTCTTTTGCAATATGGCACTACATTCCTCAACCATCATCACTACCTCAAATTCCTTAAATTTTCTCTTGTTAAACATAATTTCCTTAAAGAAATTTTGAAGATATCCACAAAACTTAAAAAACTACTCTTTTAACTTCTTCTTCTTAAACCTTTAAAGGTATGGAATAGATGATGCTGGAAGGGGTAAAGGCGGAAAAAGTGAGGTGCTTTCTCTGTTTTTTTTAAGTTTGATGAGTTCATAATTTATATATATTTATTTCATAATTTTCCTTAGCTTTTGTTTTGAATTATTAACTTAATAAGGCTATTAATAATGATATTTTGTAGTTTTAAAGGGATTAAGGACACTCAGCAATTTTAGATTTTGTTATATTTTTCTTGTTTTTATTTTTTTCCATCTTAGACATGAGTGAATAGTTTTCTGCTTGGTTTTCTTTTCAATCCGATTGGGTGAAAAGAAATTCAATTTTTGCATCAAAGATCCTATGCCTATCATTTGCATCTCATGCTATCCATTCAGCTCCCATTTTGCAGCAAATTTGTTCGTTGTTTCAATTATGAATGTTCCAAGCAAATCTTTTAGAGATGGTTTTTTTCCACAGGAGGGTGAGCAAAGGCTGGTGGATTAGGCACATTTCTATTGCCTACATAGCCATAGGCTCCTAATTTTTGAACCCTTGATTGAATTAACTATGCATCTAATTTCCTCTATAACCATAATTTCTCTTATTCATAAAATGTTTCTACTCTTGCTTATGCTCTGATGGGTAGTGAGATGAACTCTCTGCTGGCACTTACTCCACCTGTCTTTCCTTGCTCATTAACTTGGAAAATTGGTTTGTTAGAGTTTCTATTTGTGATAAAAGTTGGGTGATCTCATCAACCTGATGGATTCCACCACTTTATCACACCAAACCTCTTCGAAGGCTACTCATAACTATTGGATTTCATACCCTCCAGAAGTATGAAAGCCTCTAGTGAAGTCTTAGCCATTAAAGTTCCTCCAGCTACTGCATCCACAATGGTCCTCATCTGACCATTTATTCCATTGTAAAACATTTCAATTTGAACCCATTCTACATAACCATGGTTTGGGTACTTTTTGACTAAGTCTTTAAATCTTTCCTGAGCTTCGTAAAGTGACTCCAACTCATGCTGCTTGAATGTGCTAATCTTTGATCTCCACTTTTGTAGCCTTTGCTGATAGGAAAAATTTTGTAAGAAATTTTTGTATAACTTCTTGCCAAGTGGTCATGCCTTCAGCTACTATAGTATGGGGCCAACTCTTTGTCTTTTCTCAAAACGAAAATGGAAATAAAGAGAGGCAAATATCATAGGTAGCTCCTTCAATTTTAATGGCATCACATAACTCCTAAAAATTCACCAAGTGGTCATTTGGATCCTCAAGTAAAGCTCCTCTAAACTAATTTATTTACACCAGATTAATTAATCCAGAAGTGACGTAAAAGTTCCTTGCATTAACTATATGTCTTTAAATCCCATGACAATTATTTGCTACAGCTAGCTAATAATATTCTCTAATGGGTTTTTGTTGCTGATAACCCATGTATTGACCTGCTTGCCAATTAATGATAAGTTGCCCACCATAATAGGATTTGCTTGCCCTTGAGCCAGCCTCTCTCTTAGTTCTCTCATGCTCAAGTCTATCTCCTTCTAGTTGTTCTCCATCTAACCTTTCTTGTTCCAGCCTTTCTCACTTGTCTTTCTAAATCACCTCTTCTTGCTACTTCTACTTGGTCATCCATCTTCTTCTGCTTCCTAAGTGCTTTGATTGTTCATTCTAACTTAGGATTATATAGCTTTTCTTGCTCTCTAGTTGTTCAGGGCATGCATCAGTGACACAAATAATTTGCACAAGAAAAATAGAGAGGTAAATAAAATAAAATAAAATGGAACCACAAATAAGAAATTGGAAGTGGGCTAGGTAGTTTGTGGAGAGTTAAGGCCTGGTGAGCCAATTTGGACCAAATTTTGTTTCTTTAGCTGAATCTAATGGGTCTAATTGGGGAGAAGAAAGTGGGTCAGAATCTTTTAGTAATGGGGCCAATATTAGTAGGGTTAATTTTGGGATGGGAAAATTAATTGCTAAGGATGTGTCATGCACCAAACCCTAAAGTAGGAATTGGAGAATTTGAAAAGGTTGGAAACTCTTTAGATAGACGTGATGAAATTGACTTGGAAATCTTGAGAAAATCCTAATAAGGTAAAGATTCAGAGAAAGGGCCGCAAGAAGATGGGCATTTGGCCAAATTAAGGATTCAGCATTTAAAAGTGAATTGAAATATTTGAAATGGGGAATCAAGTATCAAAAAAAAAAAAAGTATGGAGTATTGACTGGTATTTCATTTCTCACCCAGCTGTAGGGCTCTTTTCAAAGGTTATGGATTATGGATATGAGTGTGGGTTGTTCTGGGCTTGAGTTATTTGCTTGGGCCCTAGGTTTTTAGAAGTTTTTTTCAGAATTTTTTGGGTGGACTTATTTCGGAATTTTATTGGGGTGGATTTGTCTTTGGTGTTGGATTCTTGGATTTTGGGGCGTTCACTTTATCTATCGTTTGTTCTACGATAATGTTTGTAATTCTTCGGGTTGTGTTTTGTAATTCTTGGGTTTTTGGTGTTGGACTTTGTAATTCTTGGTTTTTTCTTTAATAACATTTCCTTATTTTCGATTAGAAAAAAACTTGGTCTCTTCACAACTCAAAAATCAGTTACTTTATTCCCTTTTCCCATTTTTAACTTTAGAGTTTCTAGCTTGCTCGCATGTAGGCTTTTTTAAATGAAATAAAATAAATTCATTTCTGCATTCAAGTTATTTTCTTCGTGGATTATGTTCTTGTAAGATACCTCATAATTCCGAGTTCTTGATATAATTTATTTCATTTAAAGGATACACTAGGACACAACACAACAACATACAGACACATAGATAATGCTTGAAATTAACATACAAATAAGAGGCAATTTATTCATTAGTACTAGTACTAGAAATTATTTAAGTGCCTCCTGCGCCATTACACATGCATTTCCTTCAAGCAATTCTTCTCTCAAAGCTGGAGCATTTCATTTCTTTCAAGAGAAGTCTAGGGAGAAGCTCAAAAATAGACTAGCTTCTTCTTCAAGCAAAATTAAGAAACTGAGTTTGCAGGCTACTGCAGACCTTAGCTTGAAACACCAATTAAGTAGTGTGAAATTAAAATTACGGTGTTCATATGTGGCAGCTCCAAATCGCCTGGTCCTTATGGTTTTAACATTAGATTTTTCAAGCACTTAGGATATTTTTAAGGAGGACATTAGGGCATGGAGCATCTAGTGGACTAGTTCTTAAAGTGGGTTGATTGTACAAAACCGAAGAAGTAATCCCAAAAATAGGCTTTGCGCACTTCTCAACTTTCGAAGGTCATAACTGTTGTTGTAGTTGTTAGAATTACTAATATAATATGTAATTTCAAAGAAAATTTTATGCTCTACAAGAGTACGAAGGGCAACACCCTTTTGACCATGCTTATTAGGTAAAAAATTCATCATTTGGAGGGATATCCAAACCTCTAAAGTTTGCATGGATCTTATTTCCTAAATATTTTCAAGTTCTTAATTTATTTTGGACTAGGGTTTCTTTAAAAGCCTATAAATAGGCCTTCCTATGTTATTATTAGACACTCTACCAATAATATTGGAGTATTCTAGTGGTTTTTTCTATCTCTACAAGTAGATTCTCATATTTTTCCCCTTCTTGATTAGGCATGTCACTTGATCAATTATATTAGAGTAGGTTGAATTGCCTACTCTATGGCTAGTGATAGTAGTAAGAATGGATAGCTTGTTGCTAAAAACCCTAGGTTGGATGACATTAGGGAGGCGTTATGGGAGATGAAACATTGGATCATCCAACGATTAGAAGATTTTTTGGAGGCGCACTTCCAGGATATCCAAGAGAGACTCTATGCCCTTAACCCTCTTTCCAATTGGAATAACGATGAAGACAGACAATGTGCTAGGGAAGAAACCACCTAGGTCATGCTGTTCGGAGACCTATTCTTGCTTGGGATCAGAGACATATTGTCAATGACAGTGACACTGACTTAGATGATGATTATCTTCCTTAATATCCTTTAGGTTCAATATTTAAAAAAAAATCACTTGCATTACATTATATTCCATGAATTAGTTTATACAACTTGTTAACTAGTAGGGGAATATTGTGATTCAGGGGCGGAGCCACGTTGAGCTGGGGGGGGG
Organism: Aquilaria sinensis; assembly: GCA_005392925.1. NCBI lineage: Eukaryota > Viridiplantae > Streptophyta > Magnoliopsida > Malvales > Thymelaeaceae > Aquilaria > Aquilaria sinensis. Next base: position 48,362 of record SMDT01001307.1, on the reverse strand, counting down.
CTGTTGCCCCCCCGGGAATTTTGAAAAAATGTAAATATGGGGTAGTAATTTGATGATTTTTTCAAAATTTAAGGATTGTGTGTGCATTTTGCCCCCCCAAATATTGTGGAAAAATATAAAGATGGGGGGGCAATAAGGTAGGTGCTGAAGAAAGTAGGGACTCAGTGAGTAGTTATTCCCTCTACATTAAAAGGATATTCTAACCTGGCCTAAATGCACTATTAGTCCTCAAACGTTTCCAACTCGTACAATTTGATCCTTGAGCTTTGAATTAGTGTGAATTAGTCCCAATTTACAGCTTTACCTAACCGTAACGTCGTCTCTCTCCTCCGGGCTCAGCCGACTCTCCTCCGGGCTTGCCCCCCCGAACAAAAAATCCTGGGTCCGCCACTGTTGTGATTGATACTTAATTTCATTGTAAATCTAAATTAATATGGTTGTAATGTTTCTTAGCAACATGGTACATTTATAGTGTTTACATAGGTTTTTATCCAAAAATATAACATCATAAATGAATTAAATTTTTATACACTTTAGGTGTTTTATAATTGTTACTCTTGGTTTTATTTTTTCATATATTTTTTTTAGTTGATTGCTACAATTAGTTTTATGATTTTTTAGATTAAAAAATTCTCACGATTACATCGTATCACTGTTTTTTCTTAATCGCAAATCATCATATTTATGTTCATGTTATATTTCAAAAATGAAAATAAAAATTGAATACAAATTTCTAAATAGTACCATTATTCAAAGAACTTTATAAAAAGCTAAATATTTTATATTGGCCCTCGAATGCCCTAATTCTGGCTACGCCATTGGCAACGAGATATAATCTTCATGCTAGGGGACTTCATGATCAACAACCTCTTTGCCATGTATGCTTGCAACATGTCGAGGAGATTGTTCATCTCTTCATCATGTGCTACCCAATGAGAAGAATTTCATCTTCCATTTATGCTTAGTGAGGAGAAAGCATTTCAGGCATCAGAACTATTTCTCAGCTGTTTGCATTTCCTATTTCCTCAAGTTTGATAGGCTGTAAGATGGCTTGGGATGCAACATGCAAGGCCAACATTGTGGCTCCTTTAGAAGGTGTTGCGATGGACCCGAAAAATTTCCTGTTAAACCCACAAGATAAAATCAACAAGCGCTCAAGCCAATAAAGGACATCAAGTAAAAACAATCAGAAAAGCAATACCAAGAAAAAATAAACCGATACACATGATATACATGAAAAACCATCCAGTGTAGGGGAAAAACTACAAGGCAAATCAACAGTAAAATCCACTATCAAGAAAAATAGTACAATATCCACAGTTCAAGTTATTGTCCAAATTTGAACTATATCACAATAATTTAGGAAAACCCTAAAATTCAATATAAGAGGTTCCTGAAAAAATCTCAAATCATGGAGATCCAAAACACCAATACTCCTCGATCAATGCACTATAAACCTAAGAGTATAACACCCCAAATTACAAAATTATTAAACAAATCACAACTGTGAAAAAAAGAATCGCACAAATGAGTCTCAAGCATTGTTCTTAACCTTTCTTCCTTTAGCTCATCTCATAACCGTGCGTTCTCCCACTTCCCAAAGAAAAAAGAAAAAACCAATTACATGACTTTTTATAGCCTTCTTGAAGACCAAGTCCCTGGTGGACTTTTAAAGCCTAAACCAAGTAGGCTTTTACTACTCAAGCCATATCACGTGGCTTTTAAGCCAAAATATAATATAATGTATATATATATTTTCTCTTTTTTCTTTTTTTTTAATATATGGGATTAGATCTCAACAATCTCCCCCCTCTAATCTCATTAAGACAAGATACCACTGTCACTCTTCTACATAGAGCACATGCTGACCGCGAGGCTACAAGCTTCAAGCTTCTCCTTAGGAATCGCCTTTGTTAACATGTCAGTTGCATAATCATCATAGTGACTTTTCAAGAGCTTCAAAAACTTCTTCGTAGTCACCAAACGTAACCAATGATACCTTACCTCAAATTGTTTAGAACGAGAATGATATATTAAGTTCTTGCTCAAATCAATAGCACTATGACTGTCATAATGTATCCCGTACTCCTTTTGCTTCAAACCCAACTCATGAAGGAATCGTTTCATCCAAAGCATCTTTTTACCTGCTTTATTGGCTGCTATATACTCTGCCTCAATTGTAGACAAAACAACACACTTCTGCAACTTCGACTGCCATGAGACAGTTCCCCCGGTAAAAGTGAAAATGTAACCTATTGTAGATTTTATACCATCAAAGTCACCTGCCATATCTGCATCAGTAAAGCCTTCCAAGATAGGTTTAGCACCACCAAAACTCAAACACAATTTTGAAATACTTCTCAAGTATCTGAACATTCACTTTCATAGCTTCCCAATGAGACTTTCCCAGATTAGATAGAAACTGACTAACCAATCCAACAGCTTGAGCAATATCCGATAGAGTACAACCATGGCGTACATCAAAGAACCAACCACAAAGGAGTAATGAATAATAGATATCTCTTCCTTTTCTTTCACTATAGTTGGACACAACTTCTTACTCAACTTGAAGTGATTCGCAAAAGGTGCGCTAATTGGCTTAGCATCTATCATGTTGAACATTTCAAGAACTTGTTCAACATAATTCTCCTGTGAGAACCACAACTTACCAGCTTCCCTCTCATGAACAATTCTCATGCCTAGAATTTGTTTTGCAGGCCTTAAATCCTTCATTTCAAAGGACTTAGACAACTTCTCTTTCAACCTATGAATCATGAAAGCATATTGCCCAACAATAAGCACATCATCAACATAAAGCAGAAAAATAATAAAGATACCAGTGGGAAACTTTCTGACATAGACACAAGAATCTACATAAGTTCTTTTATAGTTCTAGCCAACCATAAAATAATCAAACTTCCTATACCACTATCTAGGTGCCTACTTCAAGCTGTAAAGGCTTTTGTTCAACCTACAGACCATGTGTTCCTTCCTTTTCACTTCAAATCTTTGACTGAACCATATAAATCTCCTTGTTTAAGTCACAATGTAAAAATGTAGTCTTCACATCTAGCTGCTCAAGCTCAAGATTTAGACTAGCTGCTAGTCCAAGTACCACCTTAATGGAACACATCTTCACCACAGAGGAAAATATCTTATCAAAGTCAAGTCCCTTCTTCTGATGGAAGCCCTTCACCACCAAACGAGCCTTATACTTAACTAGCTTATCACCATCTTTCTTCAACTTGAACAACCACTTGTTCTACAATGCTCTTTTACCCGTAGGTAGATCCACCAACTCATATGTGTTGTTCTTCTGAAGAGAATTCATCTCATCTTGCATTACAGTGATCCACTGATCCTTATCTTCATAGGACTGCACATCTAGGATGCTCTAAAACTCCCTCACATCAACAAGCATGATATAATCAAAACTAGGATACCTCGTAGATGAACAACACTTTCTAGTAGATCTTCTCGGCTGAGACTCTACTTCTTCCAATGGAGGGAGCTACTCCCTTGCTCCAAATCACCATCATGCTCAACTATATCACCATCAACCTGTTCATCAACAATGGCTAGCTGCTTTACCCCATGTTCTGAAGCTCCCCAATCTGTGGCTTTCTCAGATGGAGTAGGTACAGGTGTCAGTTCATCAATACCATAAGCAGTATCTAAAGTTTCCTCTTGCAGCCTAATATCTTTAACACTCTTATGCTCTCTGAAGCCAACATCCCCGCTTTTAACCACCTTCTTTTTCTCTAGATCATATAACTAATAGCCATGCTCTTCACAACTATAACCGACAAGAATGCATGGCTTGGCTTTACTGTCAAGCTTCGACCATTGTTCCTTGGGCACATGCATGAATGCGTTGCAACAAACACTTTAAAATGTGAATAAGAAGCATTCCTACCTATCCAAACATTCTTTGGGACTAGAAAATCCAAAGGAACCGATGGAGTCCGGTTAATCAAATCAACAGCAGAACTCGTAGCTTCACCCCATAATGTCTTCGACAACTTAGACATCCTTAGCATGCATCTGACTTTCTCAATAATGGTATAATTCAACCTCTCAGCTACACCATTATATTGTGGTGTACCGGCATACTCTTTGCAATACCTCTCAAACTCATTAGAGGTATACTCCCTGCCATTATCCGTTTGGAGACACTTAAAGTGCACATCAGTCTCCCTCTCAACCATGGCATGGAAAATCTTGAAGCAGTCAAGCGCCTGACTTTTCTTCTTCAACAAGTACACCCAAGTCTTTCGTAAAGCATCATTGACAAAAGTTATAACGTACATGTTGCCACCAAATGACTACACTTCAATGGGATCACAAACATCAGAATGTATTAGCTTAAGCTTAGTTTTCTTTTGTGTAAAGGGAACACAAAAAGAACTCTATGATGCTTTCCTAATAAACAATAATACAAGGGTCAAGTGACACACCTTTGGCAATATGAATAAGGGACTACCTTGCCAAAGTCTCCAACCTTTTCTTGTTGATGTGAGCTGGCCACTTATGCCATAAATTCAGAGAAGTATCATCCTCAACCACATTCAGTGAACCGCTCCCATAGATATGAACACATGTCCTATACAAATGCAGCAGAGATCAACTTGCACCACTAGCAAGGAACCACGCTTCAGCTTCCACTTCCTATCTCTGGAACTCTGATCATAACCTTCACGGTCAACCACATTTACTGAAATAAGATTATGCAGCATATCTGGAATGTGATATACATCCCTCAACATCAAAGTGACACCCAAACTAGTCTGCACAACAATATCACTGATCCCCAAGATCCTAGACTGTGTCGTGTTACCTATCTTCACCATCCCGAGATCAACCTCTTTGTAAGTAGTGAATAATTCCTTCCTAGGAGAAACATGGTAGGATGCAACTGAATCAACTATCCACTGGACATTCATATCTATAATATGATCACAGTCTCCCTGTGCGCAAACTAGCATAACAGGATCATCAACATCTAATTCAGCAACTTTGGTCATATTTTTGTCCTCAGGAGCTTTGTCCATCTCATTCTCATTCTTTTTCCTCTTCCAACAATGCTTCTTTATAAGACCAGGTTTCTTGCAATAATGACAACCCTTGCCATCTTTAGACTTCGAACGATTGCCACATTTATCATGACCACCTTTAGGTCCTTTACTCTTGCTTCTACTTCTGCTATCAGTGACAAGAGCTTGTGTATACTCAGAACCCAAATCCTTCCTCCTTGTCTCCTCATTGAACAAGTTGTCTTTAACCAAACTCAATGTGAGTTTGTCATCCGGGATCGAATTACTACTAGTAATCACCAAGGTTTCCCAGCTTTCAGGTAAAAAACTCAAAAGAAGTAATGCATATAGCTCATTGTCAAGATTAAACCTCATGGTAGTCAACTAATTGATCAAGTTCTAGAAATTGTTCAAGTGATTAGAAACCAACTTTCCCTCCTCAAGTTTAACGTTCACAAGCTTCCATATGGTGAAAGCTTTATTCTGAATGGTCTTCCATTCAAATAAGCCCTCTAATTTCTTTCACAGAGCTTGAACATTCATCTCTGTAGAAACGTGGTGGAATACACTCATATCCACCCATCTTCTAATGTGCCAACTGTTTTGCGATTGAGCTTCTTCCAATCATCTTCTAACTTGTCCTTCGGCTTGGCAGAATCACCTAAAACTAGATCATATATATCAAGACAATAAAGTAGATCCTCTATCATTGGCTTCCAAATTGAATAATTTGATGCATTCAATCTAAGCATTGAACTTGTGCTGTCACCCATATCCTCCTTAGTCATAGACTCTGATACCACTTGTTCGGATGGACTTGAAAAATTCCCCGCTAAACTCATAAGATAAAATCAACAAGTGCTTAAGCCAATAAATCACAACCAAGTAAAAGCAATCAGAAAAGCAGTACTAACCAGAAATAAATTGGGACACATGATATATGTGGAAAACCCTCCAGTATAGAGGAATAAACTACAGGGCAAACCAGCAACAAAATCTACTATCAAAAAAATAATATAACATTTACAGTTCAAGTTATTGCTCAAACTTGAACCTTATTACATTAATTTATGATAGACCTGAAATTTAACACCCTAAGATTTCTAAAAAAATCTTACATCACAAAGATCCAAAGTATCAATACTCCTTGATCAATGCACTATAAATTTGAAAGAATAACACCTCAAATTACAAGATTTCTGAACAAATCACAGCTCTCAAACAAAGAATCGTACAAACGAATCTCAATCACTGTTCTTAAGTTTTCTCCCCTTGGCTCATCTCGTAACCGTGCGTTCTCCCACTTCCCAAAAAAAAAAAAAGAAAAACCAATTACATGGCTTTTTATAGCCTTCTTGAAGACCAAGTCCCTGGTGGACTTTTAAAGCCTAAACCAGGTAGGCTTTTACTACCCAAGCCGCATCACGTGGCTTTTAAGCCAAAATATAATATAATATATATTTTTTCTTCTTCTTCTTGTTTTTTTTTACACCGGATTAGATCCCAACAGAAGGCGTGGAACAGACTCATTTTTTACAGCAAAGATTTCAACTCTCTTGACGTTTTCTCCTCTGTGCAAATGCTCTCTCACTTCTGGCTATCAAGGAAGATGAATAGGTCATTTGCTTCTTATGTAGATTGGTGTTCTAATCCTTCGCTCTGCATTTAAAATTTCATGGGCTGACTGGTTCCTTTCTTTCATTCATGTATGATCTCTTCCAGCTTTTTGCTGGTTTCATCAATAAAATCTGTTGGCTTTACTGATAAAAAAATTAAAACTAGGCATAAGGTGCTAGTGTATATAAAACCTGGTATGTTTTCTCTGCTGTTGTGTACTATACATCTTCAGTTAGTCTGCTGGTGTACTATACATCTTCAGTTGTATTATCAACAAAATGAACTCATTTGTGCTGTCAAAAAACCAAAGATCTGATAGTTGTGGTCAACCAGTTGATTGTCTTTGCCCAACACCACAATTTCATACATAATAATGCTCAACTCAGTCATTTGTGTTTCCAAAATCATTTGCTGCTGCTATTATGTGAAAACCAGAGAGTCCCCCCCATTCAACGTTGGAGTTTCTCGCTTGCTCGCATGCAAGCTTTTTTACTTTTCATTTTTGAATGGAATAAAATAAGTTCATTTCTTTTGGCAAGTTATTTTCTTTCTAGAAGTTATGTTCTAGGAAGGTACCTCTCAGAACTCCGAGTTGTTAATATACTTTATTTCATTTATTCAAAGGATACAATAGGACACAACACAACAACTTACAGACACTGAGACATAGATAATACTTGAAATTAACAGACAAATAAGAGGCAGTTTATTTATTAGTACTAGTACTAGAAATTATTCAAGTGCCTCAGCGGTGCTCCTGCAATTGCGCATGCATTTGTTGCTTACTACGGGGCTGTTGCCGCTTGGAGCTGGATGGAAACTGAAGGAATTGCAGCGACGAAGTTCCATTCGATACTTGATGTCACCCCGCTAGCATTATCCTTGGCGGCAGAAGTCGCATTCTCTAGGTTTGCCTTGACGGTCTCCCAGTTGATAACTTGGGTATCGAGATAGATCTTTGTGTAAGCCTGCTACATGCATGTATGTGGTTCATTAACGTACCTAACTAGGTAAGTTTAAGCCTCCCTATCACACATATATACCTAAATAATGTTGAGCTACATACCTTCTGGGGTCCGGTTGCAGAATTTTTCCAAGCGACTAAAATTTTCAAGGGAGCTCTGTCCTGGGTGGATTCATGGGCCCTATACACCAAAGCACCTGATGAAGTATTATTATTAGCTGTATCTGGCAGTTGCTCGAAACTTTCTGTGTTACTGTTCTCGATGGACTGCGGGTAGGGCTTATTAGAGTTCTCCTTGCCATTCCATTCCTTCTTTTCCATCAAACCTGTGGCATAGTTGAGGTAGTTTGAAATGGTGCCCTGCGTTTTGCCACCAACCATTGTCTGCAAATATTGCAGCTTAATTTTGAGAGAAGAGCCGCTTAAAAGAATTAAGTAAAACATACTAAACCAGTAGTAATAGCAAATAAGGGATATTACCAAGTGATTCGGATGCTCTTGTTTCAAAGCTTTGCACTTATTTTTTTGCCTATGCTTAGAGCTTTGTTGTGAGAAACCTAGCAAATGGGGTACTCCTTTATATAGAGTTTTGCCCTCCTGTGCGAACCAAGGTTTTTAATAAAGGATGAACCAAAATAAATTTTATCCTAAACTATAATCTTTATAAGGAAATTAGACTAATTTTAAAGAGAGACCACAATACATTTTTTCTTAAATTTTAAAGAAATTAAAAATATTTTACAATTATAGGAGGGGCTGAGGCCCTACTAGCCGCCCTCTAGTTCCACCCTGGGTGTCGATTAAGTACACGTTATTAATTTTTTGAGGGAAAGAAGTATATGACATATTTAAAAGTGAAATTTTCCCATCGAAAAGAAAGAAAGATGGCTGTGTTCTTTTTCGATTTAAAAAATTCTTTATCTTCAATTTTGCTGATTTTCTGCCTAAAACTAATTCTCGACATTTGAAGTCTAATACTCTAAATCTCAGGTAACCAATTGAATAAAATATTTTTAGAATAATTTAATTATTTTTTATGAATTTATTCAGGTACGTACCCTAATAAAAATAAGCTTATGGTTTCTTGAATATGTAAAGTTTCAAGTGATATGAAAGTAACGTAAATAATTAGTATATATAACAATAATCACTTTTGGGATTTGACAATATCCTCACGGAGTACATACTCCAATTAACAGATGTTAAGTGGCGTTACCGTCCAAGAGTCATTTTCTTGTTTGGAATAAAAAATAAACCACAAAAAATCAGGGGAAGCCCCAATTCCATACCTCCGAGATATGCTCCCCAAAATCTTATAGATTTTAATACCAAAAAACACAAAACACCATATTAGGTTTTTTTTTCCCATTCAATATGCTGATTCAACCTCTTGAAACTGCCTTCAACGTGCCGACATTCATTGGTTGCTTGCTATGGAGGACCGCCGGTTGATTTTGTTCTCAGCGTTGCGAAATAGGAATCAACGGCTTCACAACTTTGTTTGCCTCAGTCCATCTGAAGTGGGGATTTGGTACTCCTCTGCCAATTGCGTTGCTATTCGAAGTGGGAATTTCATCCTTCGCCACCATTCTAGTCGCTGATTGGGAGAAACATTGAACAGAGGAACCAATCGTCTTTTAGCTTTCAGAACTGGTTCCGGGGGCAATATCCTTTCGGTTTGAAAGGTTTTGGGTAATTTTTGTATGGAATAGCATTATAGGGAGTATGGGTTTGTATAAATTTCTTGATTTTTGGTTTTTTCAAGGACTATGGAAATTGGGTCTTGTTGGAATAGGTAAGATTTGGGTATTAACTGTTAGTATGTGGTTAGATAGTACAATTGTGGGAAGGTTGTGAATGGAATCGGGTGTATGTAGAGAACTTGTAAATTATTGCTGGCTGCAATTGTTCATGGAATGTATGAAATTGGAATCAAAATGTATGAATTTGTTTTTGCATTGAATGATTTTGAGTAGAAAGCTGGACTGTGTGAAGTTGGAACTGATATTGTTTGAATATAGAACTGGATTGTATGAAGTTGATACCGATATTGTAAGATACTCTTGGCACATTGATTGTTCTTTGGGTGTGCCAGAGGTTTGCGTGTGCATAAACAAGAAAGATGGATCATACGCACGAATTTGTGTCAGTATAAACAAGAAAGATGGATAATATGCATATGCATAAACAAGAAAGTGGATCATATGCGTGTGCCAGAGGTTTGTAGACAAAAAAATGTATTAATAAGGGTTGGGATTGTATTTATCTGAGTGTAGATAGTATTAATTGAAATAAGAGTAGTAGTAATCTGGGCTGGGATTGTAGTAATCTGAATCTAAATAGTATTAATCTGGGTCAGGATTGTATTAAACCGAATATAAATAGTACTATTCTAGGTTGGGATTGTATTAAAATGAATATACGAATAATAATTATGAATAAAAATAGTACCAATCGAGGTTGGGAATGTATTAATATGAATAAAAATAGTATTAATTTGGGGTGAGAATATTTTATTAAATTGAATATATATAGTATTAATCTGGGTTGGGATTGTATTATACCGAATATAAATAGTATTATTCTAGGTTGGGATTGTATTAAACTGAATATAAGAATAATAATTCTGAATAAAAATAGTACTAATCTGGGTTGAGATTGTATTAGTCTAAATATAAATAGCATTAGTCTAGGCTGGGATTGTATTAAACTGAATCTAAATAGAATTAATCTGGGTTGAGATTGTATTAAACTGAATATAAATATAATTAATTTGAATAAAAATAATATTAATCTGGGTTTGCATTGCATTAATCAGAAAAAAAATAGTATTAATATGACGATGAATTGTAGTAATCTGGGTTGGAATTGTATTAATCAGAATATAAATAGTTTATATTGCAATAGTTGTTGTTAAAGATGTATAAATTCTTTCCTCTTCTCCAATTTTCCAAGTAGATGCTTTACATTGACCGCGTTATTTCATTCATGCGTTGCCCAACAAAAAGGGACTTGCCTGGATAAAGAACTAAGAACTAAAAGCCAAACAAAAAAAAAAAGGTGCAAAAAATATAAAAAAGTCAATCAAAACCCTCTTTTGCGGCTGTCGGTTCAAATAAAATAATAAAAAAGGTGCCAGACAAAGGAAAGCCTATGAAATTGTTAACAAAAAAAACACCAAAATTAATATTTACTGTAAAAAGAAGTTACAAAATAAATCTCACAAAATTCTCTCTCTTATCTCCTTCCTAATATCTAACATTTAATGACTCAATCTCAACTAAAAGATAAAAACCCTTTCCCTCACCACTTAACAGCGACACAAACGGCATAAGTTAGTGGAGTAGATACTCCATGCGTATTTCAAAACACGCTCCCAAAACCGCAACGGAAAAAGAAAGACCAAGAAACACAAAGTCTCTCCCAAAACGTGAGAAATGACCTAAATCCATAATCCACCCCCAAACTTTTTCTGACTCAGATATTTAACTCCTTCAACTATGACTTAAAACAACTCAACTTTCAAACTTTGTAAACTAAGATACATAACCCCTTCTAACTTATAGAAATATTCTTATTGGTTTCCAAAGGAATTAAATGACAATAATATTGAACAAGGAAACCAAACTTGACATTTTAGTATATTACTATTTGAGAGACCATCTTTTTTCGTAGCTTTATATATAGAAGTTGAAGAGTTCATTGAGAAATTTAGAGCATCCTTTGTATGCCAATTGAAGCTGCGGAGGAAGATGACCTATCAAATAGCAATATATTAAAATGTCAAGTTTGGCCTTCTTGTTCAATATTATTGTCATTTAAGCTCCCTAAGAAACAAAAAGAATATTTCTATTAGTTAGAAGAGGCTATGTGTCCCAATTTACAAAATTTTGGGGCTAGGTTACCCTAATTCATAGTGGAAGGGGTTAAGTGCCCGAGTCAACAAAGTTTGGGGGTGAATTATGGATTTATGCGCCTTAGAAATAGATAAACCTGAATAATTGTCATGTTGAAATTAATGCTGTGGGGAAAAAGGGCCAAATGTAAAACTTAAGGTAGTTATACATGTTTTTTCCGAATAAAAAACAATTAAAACGCATTAATATGATTTAGTTGACTGTGATAGCTGTTGGCGCAAGTCGTCTTTCGCTCACTGATTACAATTTTTGAAGTGATAACTTAATCACCTTACAATAGATTGTTTTTGGGTTTGTTAAATGTTTCATGCAGTTGTAATTGTGCGGCAAACATTAAAAATGTTATTTTAAGATCAAAATATTAAATATAATTTTTTACACACATTTTCAAATTTAATCTAATTATTTTTTCAAAATTTAGCAAATATAAATAAAATATATTGACAAATGGTAAAAATGAAAGATAAAAATAAAAGAAAAAAAAATATTAGTTTCCAAATCTAAATGATGTTAAAATTTATTAAATAAATTATATTATTTAAAAAAAAAAGAGAAGAAAATGACATCATATCTATGCTGAAAATATGTATACCACTATTGTATATGATTTAAAATGAAATAAGAAGAAATATTTTTTCCCCTAACCCATGCAGCTTACCATGCAGTATATATGGGGTAAATGGAAGAAAACTTATACATATTGCCAGTGGCAGGTCCAGAATTTTCTCAAAAGGGGGTCCATATACATATATAACTATTAAATTCGAACATTAAATAATGAAGCTGATAAATGTGCATGTACAATAATTTAATGATGAAAATATTTTTTAGAAGAAAATTTAAAAAATGCTCTAATTTAATATTTTTTTTCATTAATCGAATAAATTAAAAAATATATAAACTATGAAGAAAATGTGTGAAATATTTGTATTGTATATAATTTAAAAAAAAACCTCCTTTTAGTCCCTATATATACTTTCCACTTAGCTTATTAACTTTATCTTGCTTCTCAAATTTTATTTTGAATTATAAAAGAAATGCCTATAAAAAAAAAGAAAAAAAGGAGTGGAAAAAAAAAGTTCAATGTCTAGATAAGAAAATGTGTGAAAGTTAAAGGGCAAATATAGGATTTTTTCTATTATTTTAATTGTCATCGTAATTAAAAGAGTGACTTATTTTCTATCGTTCGTGAGGTAAGAGGGTCATATAATTGTACTGTAATAGATATTATAAAAACTATGCAAATCCATTAAAAAGTTTAAAGGTTCAAATTACTTAATTAAATATCTCTTATTAACATTTTTTTAAGAAAAAGAAAGTCCATGAACCCCCAAATTTTAAACATACATCAGCCCCTGCATATTGCGGTATTTTAAGGATAAATTTATAAAATGTAAAAATACATTTACTATATACCGCTTCCCTACCTCCATTGAACTTTAAGAAATTTTAATGTTTGTGCACACGCATGTGCATGTATATAAATAGTTTGTATAAGCAGAGATGTCAAATGCAACTCTTTTAGCATCCAAGCTGATGAATCAATCGATCAGCCTACTAATATTATAGAATTCTTGATATGTAAAGCTCTCAATTTAATTTTTACCTTGAAAATTCTAATTCGTATAAACAAAGATGACTTGGAATTTGTATGAGTAAAATCTGTTTGCAGTCCCTTAACTTTTACATTTATCTTAAAGTGGTCACTTAGCTCCCAAAAGTAACTTTTAAAGTCCCCTACTTCATAAAACGCGTCCCAGCCCAAGTCCATTCCATTACTTCCTCCATTATATTGGGCGAAAGTTGATGATATGGTGCATTCTGGGCTGACATGACAGTGCCGAATTCCATTCTTGGGCCCACAAAGTCATATGGCATCATCTTTCATAAGAATAAGTGACTATGCTATAAGAACATAAAACTTTTGCTAAAATTGTCACAAATACATAATTTTGAGGATTTAAAATACTGGTTAGACCAAATTTCATCCTCTTCTCTAAATCCTCTATGTGAAAATGATTTCTTCTTGAGTCCATCTTTGTTTGGCTCTAAAAGATGGTGAAGAACAAGCAGCTAAGGAAAGCTTTAAGTGATTAAAACAAAACCAATTTTACACCACCCAAAACAGTTTCTACCAAATAAAAGACCTTTCCTAATATTCCTAATTAATCTAGCCAACATAAATCCCAGTGTCCATTACAATATTTATAAGGATAATTCGATTTCAAGAGATGAAATTAAACACCAGTAAATTCACTTATATGAAAGGATGGGAGGAAGAAGATAAAAGTTGGATAGCATAATACTAGACAAGAGGATCTAGAGGATCTACCCCTAGGAGAATGCTTTGTGTTCTTGATTTTCATTAGTTTCTTGAGTTATCTATTAATTCAAATTTATACTAGTTCAAGTAATAGTTTAGATTGAATTAACTTTAATTAGTATTTCATTTATTTTTGTTTACAGCTTAATTTCCTTCATCTATTCCCTTCAACTCTACTTTTTAGTTCAATTAATTTCTACACATTCTAGCTAAGTTTAATTTGTTCACTTAGTCCCTATGGAGACGATACTCTAAGATTTAATGATATATTAAAGCTTGATGACTTGCACACTTGTAGATTCGCAATAGTGGTGTCATAATCTGCCTTTTTTTTGTCCAAAAATTCCTAATATCTAGTAGTCACATTAGGCTCTAACTGAAAGATTTATTGTGCTCATTGAAGCCAACTTAAACTTTTTATTGATTTAATAAAATTGTGTGATTCTTCTTGGATTTATATATTATCTCCCATTATGATAAACCCATAGAACTATATTATATATGAATTGATGGATGATGGAGATCATGGCACATGGGACTTGAGTCATCTTTATAGTTCTTAAAAGGTGTTCACAATCTTTGAGCATTTACATGGGGTAGTTGTTCATAAAAGATTGCACATATAACATTACTATATGAGATGGAGTGATTTGTCTCAATCATTGCAATATTGATTCCTAATGTGTATATGAATATTTATGAAGATAAATATTTGAATAGGACCAAATCAACTACTTTTAGACCTTCAACTATTGAGAAAGAGTAAATATTATTTGTTCTGTAGACTTGAGAATAATATGAACTTAAATGTATATATTGTGTGATTTTGATATATCAACCAATGATGTCTAATATATGATATACTTGGACATATTGGATTACATAAATATTGACATGTTAAGTTTATGATTATTCAACATGGAATTCACCACTTTTAACATAAGAGTGAATATTGTGGAGTATGTCTCTTGATTTTTTGGGTTAAAAGATTCACGTGGTCAATCTAGAAAAATGTTGTTTTTCAGAAATATTATTTTCTATATAAAATTCTATATAGGTAGTATATATAGATTTTATAACTGTTTTTCTAAATTGTTTAAATCCGAATAAAACTTGAAGAGACGTGTGCATATTTGATTTCGTATTAACAGTGCCACGATTTGAATATAGTTGGTCTAGTCCGGATTATGTGCAACAATATTGGATAGTGAACGGAATAGAATAAAATATATGAGTACTTGTGAATTATCTCTGAATTCATGGGAGATTTTACAGGATCGTACAAAATGTTATACTGACTTGTAAATAATAAATTAGTTGGCCACTAATTTGACAAGATTAAGAGATTTCAATGGGTCTCACGCCATATCCTAATCTCTACCCAAATTTACCTATAAAAAGAGTTGTTATACATTAATAACAATGTACAACAGAGGTACGTGAAATTTTCTCTACTAGAAAAATTAAATGTAGTTTAACTAAGAGAGAAGGAATTTGAGTGTGTAAAGTTTGGAGAATTTTGTATTTGTGAAATTTAAAAAATAAGGTACCTGTGTGATTATTTCTACAGTCCGATTCTGGTGCATGCTAATTAATAGAGTAAAACCCATTCAGATTCCCAACACCAACAACTCCAAAATCGAGTTTTAGCGTTGAGGTATATCGTGGTTGATACCAAAAGTACTTTCTTGGAAAACTTTGAGAGCGGATTCGGGAGATTCAGTGAAATCATTTCGGTGAGATCAAACTTAGCTTTGCGACTTAACTTGGTTCAGCCCTTGGATGGTCTGTCCCTTGCTGGCATCTTCCAGCCTTCGGACGATCACATCAACTTAGTCAGAGAAATGGGAATGGGAGCTGGCCATGCCGCTGGGTATGTACGATAGGCGATATTATGGATATGTTTGAGGCTGTGGATGAATTAGTGTTCTCATGCCTG
This sequence comes from Aquilaria sinensis, assembly GCA_005392925.1. NCBI lineage: Eukaryota > Viridiplantae > Streptophyta > Magnoliopsida > Malvales > Thymelaeaceae > Aquilaria > Aquilaria sinensis. The sequence continues at coordinate 32,569 of SMDT01001307.1, read as the reverse complement.
TTTTCTGGATACACTTATACAACTGCTCAAAACCTAGCAATTAGTCTCTCCTTCTTTGAAGCATTTAAGTTTGACATGGAGACTAATGAGGATTAAGAAAGATGAAAAAATATGTATTGTTACGAATCACCTTTTGCACATAAGTTAAGAAAGATAACAAAAAATAAGGGAAAAGATGTAAATTTACCACTAAAGGGTTTGAGTTTTTTTTTTACTGTGAAAATAAATATTATTAAAATAAATAGAATACAAATTTATCAATTTCAAAAAGATACCGGAGAAACTAACCTCCTGCTCTCGAATCGAAATCCTAAATAAATCTGTATAGTCTTAAAGATTCAGACACCCCCTACGTACACCAATAAAATACAAAACTTTGGCCATAAAAGTTCCAGTAACCAACACAAAAAAAGAAAAATAGAAATCTGGTTTTTATCATTTCAATCTTTTCAATTCACATTTTATTAATGATCCTTTTGACCTTAGTATCCATTCTTCTTCTTGATATGTTCCAAAGACTTCAATATTTGTGGAACCCCGGAAATATTAAATAAGAATTAGAATCATCATTCTTATTATTTTCTCAACCCCTGAATCATTCAAAACTTTTGATTCTTCGGAAACTCCAAACTTTGAAGAGCAATCAATAAGTCCTATGAATTTTATGGGCACATCAAAATTCACAATCTCTGACTCCTTTGCCTTATCCATTAATTTTAGAATTGGCTGGACTCTAGAAAAAATTAAGTAAGATGTTTCTGCCTACCAAGATCATTGAAATCTTTATTTGCTTTGGAAGAACTCACATTAGAATATAAAGGCCCATCAATTGAAATATATGACCCACTAGAACTTGCTCTCTTCTCAAGCCCAACATCGACTTTCTTAGGCCCACTATCGGCGTCCAAATCCAAACAAGTTAGAGAAAGCCTGACCTTAGTTTCGCATTTTTTCACTGCCCCTAGGTCACTCTCAAAATCAGCTAGAGAACGTTCATCATCCCCGCTTGTAATGTTGATTAGTACAATGGATATAATACACATATGTCTAATTAGACATAGCATAAATTTTATATTTTTACCCCTTACTATAGTAAAAAATTTCTGACAAAAGGACACTCTAAACCCTACTCCTTCACGAGAACCACCATGACCCCCATTGACCAAAGATGAAGCTGAAGCGCCGACTGGAGCAAGACAACAGCAAGAGTGGCGGCTGGAGGAGGCGCAGCCAGGAGTGACGATCGGAGAAGATGGAGGACGGGGATCTGAGAAGAAAATTAGTGATGAGGATCAGCGATTTAAAGCGAGGCGACGATGATCTGAGGCATGACGGCGCGATTCGAGATAAGGCGGAATGATCTCGAACAAGACGACAAGATCTGATTGGAGGCGAAGAGAGGCAAGGCTCGACGTGGCATAGGGAGGCGAGGTGAGTGGAGGCACAACAAAGTGAGGTGAGCGGCAAGGCGATGGACCGCAAGTAGAGGCGCGGTGAGGCTAGTCAAGGCGTGGCGAAGCAAGTTGAGTGATGAGGGGAGGCTGGGTGTGGACAGAGGGCGAGCTATAGGAGCAAGGAGTTGTGGAGGAAGGGTTGTGAAAGAAGCAGATCTGGGACCAGTGACTAAAGGACGAACCGCAGTGGCAAAGAACCAAGGCTAGGTGAGATGCGAAGGCTGTGGAAGACATTTTGTAATTTTATTTATACACTCTTACACACGACACTTTAAATGGTTATTTAGACACTTTTAAATATTTATTTAGATACTTGTAAATTTCTATTTAGACACTTTTTTTATTAGTTCGCTTACATTTTTATTATCACGGAAATAAATTATTTACATATTGCTTCAGACATTTTATAACTTTTCTTTAGACACTTTTATACATTCATTCGGATACTTTTTTATTGTTTCAAATAGTTATTTTGAAGAGAGTAAATTGTTTATAAATTAGTTCGGACACTTTTAAATATTTATTTAGACACTATTTAGTATCCATTCGGACACTTTTCATTGTTTCGTACATTTTTCTTATTTTTCTGATAATAATAAATTATTTTTAAATTACTACAGACACTTTCAAATACTGAATTAAACATTTTTACATATTTTGTAGACACATTTGCTTATTACTTTAGACACTTTTACAACGATACATACTCTCACAGTGGCGATGCGATTCGGAGGCAGTACGATGATGGTGAGATCTTGACGTCTAACAATCATTGGCACCGCCACCGAAGAAATCAATAGTAACAAACTAGAGTTTTGTAGAGAAGAATATTTTAACTAACGGTATTTTTGTCAATTTTTCTGATGATTTATGTCTTATATATAGAAGATTAAGAGTTGGGTTAGTATGTCTAATTTGACATAGGTGCATAATAAAATAACTAATTGATTAGTTAGAGGGTCTGGGTATTGTAACAATAATTTTATGCTAAAGAAAAAAAACACCTGATTTTATAGCATAAAATGTAAAATAACCCATTAAGTTAGGACACCTAGTGGCAGTACCAAAAACGGCTACTTTTGTACTTTTTTTTTTCTTTTCTGTTATTTTTCCATCAAACATAATTCGTGAATTTTATTTTTATTGTTTTGTTTGTCTAAGACTAGTGTTATTTGGAAGGCATTACTTTATTTAGTCAATAATCAATTAAATAAAATTATATAGTAAGTAATTAATTTTTTTGAATTTTTCTTACCCAACTATTAAAAAGAAAAATCAATAAAAGATACTTGACTTTTCCAAAAGAAATCTAAAATTTTCAAATATTTTAAGTATAAATTTTTCAATTAATATGCAAGTTGAATGGACATTTATTACATATCAAAATAATCACCAATAACTCATTTTTAAAAATTACTACCAAACACAATAGTCTTAATTAGATGTCTTCTAAATTTGACCTTTCTTTATTTTGATTTCAATGTAACCTATATATAAATATATTATTTTAGAATTTTGGGTATTATAGGCAACTTGTTAAGTCATACCACATTGGGTCAAAGCCCAATCAGCGATGTTAGCTTGGCTGTTAACAACATAAAGGTCCAAGTATTAGGTCCAGCCAACATCCCTACAATTAGGGTCCTGCCTCACTGCTTATAGACAACATCCTATAGACTAAACACCCTACGATAGGGGTCCCACCAATAAGATATGCTGCATGCAAACATCTCTCCCTTCCCTGAATTGCCCTAAAATTCGGGGTTTCATAATCGCAAGAAGACCACATCAATAATGGTTGAGCATGACCACCAAAGATCTTTTTGGCAACCTCAATCATCTCAAGGATTCACCTTAATCTCCCCTAATTAATGAGGATTCACTACAATCCACTCTATATAATTGATGCACTTGCTTAGATATAAAGGCCTATAGCAATTAGCAATTGCCAAGTCTAGTAAGACATCTCAAACTTTTATAATTCACAAGTTCCTCATGCAAACATTCATACTATCTCTCATTTATCTTTGTCATACTCTCACTTGAGCGTCGGAGGGCCCTCCCCGAGAACACACATCCAGGGGCATTCTAACATCGTCATTTATGGCAGGAAATTCTGGTGCTTACCACATTAGCACGACAACACCCTTTCATGTTAGTCATCACTTTGCCCTTTAAGCCATCAACATATTTAACCTTGCACCCACTTACGCCTTCTACAACACAACTTTTGTATATATTTCATTGATTCAACATGTTTAACCTTCATACAACATATTGCTGCAACACCATCTTAGTTCTTCTTCCTTCGACCTTATTTCAATGTTGGCCTAGTTATTTTGGTTTTCCACTGTACTCACATCATACATTGGCTCCCAACATGTTCTTGCTAAAACCTCTATAAATTTTAGTCCATTTCGTGATGCTCCATTATACTCTACTTTAGCTTGTAAGATTCTTGGCTATATCAAGTTCTCAATATTTGGGGATCTATTTTTGAACTGTGCAACAGTCGTTCTCAACTTAACTGTTTGAGTTCATATATTATTAAACTGCTTCACCAAAGCATGAATATCCTACACTCCCTTGAATATGACAAACCTGAAACATCATCCCAATTTTGTGTTCTTCTTTGCAACATAGAGATCCAAAAGGGTCACAACAATCCCTAATCTTTGAAACACAAACAAAAGATGTTTTGCCTGCCAATCATTTAGAAACTTCATGAACAGGAAGGATGAAGAAATTTGATTCATAACCCTAATTGAATCACGGTCAAAATTTTCCTCCCTTGAATTCTTTCCTGAGTTCGTAGCCCTTCTCTCACTCTCTCCTTCATCCTAGCTCTTTTCTTTGGAATGAAAACCCTTATCTACTTAATCACGTTCCCTCTCACACTTTGTCTCATGGTGTTTATGCAAAAAGAAATGTAAATTCCATTTTGGATTAAGTTGACTTAAGTGAAAACAGATTTGGTAATATTTGATTAATTCTATGCAAAGCTATTATGTAAACCATCCAGATAAAAAAAAGTAACACAAATACGTGTCTCAAAAGAAAAAACAAAGAAAGGTCGGAATCTCAAACTTACAGTTTTATGTATATTCTTTTCAGTAATTGAATTATAGCATAATATAGTAATATACACAAAAACAAAATGCTAGCCCTTGTTGTGGTGGAACAGGGTCCTAAGGCCCTGCATTTGCTACTATTAGGAGGCTTTTAGGGAACTATGTTCCCACTTAGGTTACAATTGGCTAGTTATTACTCATAAAGTATCTTAAATCATTACGTGCAATTAGTTACTTAGCCTACTCGGCATAGAAAATATGTATGCATCGTGCTGGCTATGCAATAACAATTAAATAAAAATAAAATCAAAAATAGTGTCATGGCAATTAATGAAAACACAATTCAAATCGACCGAAGACGTAAAACTTTAGTTGTTTAACTTCAAGTAATAACTATGTGCATATATCTTAACCTTATATGCACTCAAATGTAACCTTAGTGTTATACACACTAATAAACACTGATAGAGGCAACATTTAGCATAAAGAATATACCATACGTATACAAAAGATATAAGTTTGTTAAGATCCATCATTAACTCTTTACCTAAGCAAACTAGCTTCAAGTGATGAGCCACACTTTCTTTGTGTTCACTTTGTAATGACTTAAGTTTAGAACCGGTCAACGGAAAAGCTGCCCACACCACATGGGCTATCCTTTGGAAAATGATAAACGCTAGGTGTTTGTATTTTGAAACTTGAATCTATATATCTATATAAGGCTTTCTGCATTTCACCGATGTGGCATATGCGGGTGTTACAAATTCCCCCCTTATGTACCTAATGTCCTATGCTACATATCGTGGTCCCAGCTTGGCTTTGATATCATCTGTAATGGCTCAAGTTTAGAACTGGTCAACAAAACACCTGTCCACACCATATGGATTATCCTTTGGAAAAGGATAAGTGTTAGGTGCATGCATTCTGAAACTTGAGCTTATATATCCACGTAAGGCTTCCCAAATTTCACCCATATGGAATATGGGGGTGTTACACACTTAGCCTTAAACTGAAAGGCATAACACTTTTATTGGTACTAACTTATATTATAAGTAACTTAGAAACGTAAGATTTTCTACTTAGAGAGTATCTTCAAATCAATGAAACTTAGTTTTAATGGTTGCCCTTTACCAATTGTTACTAGCCCTCTTAATACCTACACAACACTTAAGGGTGAGTACTCAAAAGTAGTCAGTAAGAGATGCGGTACCTGCAAGGGAAACAAATGCAAGCATGAAAAGTGCAACAAACATACATATAACAAATAGAACAATTAAGTAACCAACAATAACACTTATAACAAGAATAAGAATAAAAAATAGTGCAAATAATGGATGGATGGATGGATGAATAAATATGTATATACACTTAGGACTTCCTTACACTCGTAGGTGCTAAACTTGTTGTGAACTCTTACGACTATGTTACCTGTTTACTGGCCTTTGTATTCTATGCTAGCACTTAACCAATCCCATGAAGTCCTCTTACGAGCGTCTTAAAGTAAGTTGTTGTTTACTCAACCCTTGCCCACCTTTGATGGGTTACTTAGAGTAAGTCGTCACTTACTCCCCACATACTAATTTATTCCCCTTAACTTATTGTGTAGGGTAGCCGCCTTATGTGGTCCAACTTGCCAAGCTCTTAGAGCTTAGCTTAGGGCTCCTTAGTTGCTTACTTACCAAACCACAATGTGTGGTTGGGATTCTTTTAGGTTTCCTCTTCATTACCAGAAGGTCTAAGACCTCCCACTAAGGCCAACAAAGAATCCACCCAACGAAGAATCCAAAACTCGGCTTATTCCCTCAGTGCTCCCTTAACAACTTGAGCACTTTAACCACTTTAGCCACCCCTCCTAACCATACCTTAACCACACCACTTAGCTACCACTTAAATAATGCATAATTTCAAACTTAGGAATGATTTCTAGTCCCAATCAAAGCTACACAACATCTTAGAATGACCTAGAGATAATAACCAAGAAATTAAGACATTCTTAGGGTGCCCCAAGCTTGGGGGGCTTGGGCCTTGACTACACCATTGGTGATGTGTCTCCAAGGGCAACAACACATGGATTTCTTAAACCATAGCTGGCGACATGTCTTCAATGTTGGCGATGAGTCGCCAATGGCCTAATAGCACTTCGTGCTGTTAAGTGATGTTACACAAAACTTGGTTGATCTTTCAATCCACAAAGTGAATTCCAATAAGTCTTGTTTTACTCCATTCCTACATGTAATACTACATTTTTATGCATTATTTGAGTTGAATCAACTTGAATCCCTTACCTCAAATAAAGAATTTCCCAAATTAAAAGCAACTATTCACCTCAAGCTCAACCTAGCTCCAATTGCCTCCAATTTTGATTTCTTTGGAAATCAGGCACCACAATCACTTTGCCAAGACCATTTCTTTCTCATTAATACCATTAGAACTAATGCATAACTTAACAATTGGCTTACCTCATGAATTTAGCTTGAAACCCCCAAGAACAAGTTAGAACTCTTCCAATGCACCAAGATAACTCAAATTCTTGCTTGGGCTTGTTGTGATAGCTTTAGGGGCTTCAAATTCATGAAAATCTTAGGCTAAAGTAAAGATTTGAGGTAGGATAGTGTGGTTGAGGAGAGTGCTGTGGGTTAGGCTCAAGGAAAAAGAATATGAATAGCAGAGCTGTAGCTCTAAAATATCTTTTTTTAACACCCAATCTTCTAATTACACTTAATCTTACTTAGCGTCTTAATTAATTTAGCTAAGCCCCTCTCTTAGGCTCTAATAAACTCTTTTTAGCCTCCAATGAGAGAGTACTAAACTCTCAACTTAGCCCCTAAGCTAACCATGCACTTAAAGAAATCAAAACACTAAAGCCCTTGACTTTGCAACTTGGTGCACTTAGGCCCTTCCTTATCACTTATTGATTCTAATGAGCCACAACATTTATGGTCTTGACAATTTTAGTCACTTTCACCAATAATTTTACTAAAATTATCGCTATGCTACCAACTTAGGTCAAAATTACTATTTTGCCCTTTAAATCTCTTAGGTACTAATTTACACTTAGGAACGCTTATCAAGCTTACTCTAGTTGCTTGATTTGCTTAATAACACACTTAATTTCAGGGTTAAGTTAGGATTCACTTACCTTGGCATCTGAACTAGGGGAAGTGCTTGGACAGCCTTTACACTTGGGACATGTATTGATTTTTTTTTTCTTCCTTTACACTTGCAATGTTCTAATACTAATATAACTCTTAGTTATAAGTTGGCCAAATAATTATAAGTCAGACATCTAAAAAATCAAATTTTGTAAGGTAAAGGCCTTTTTTTCAATCCTATAACTTTTTTAATTTTACAAGTGAGTCCTAAAATTCCTCGATTTGTCAAACAAGTCTTAAAACATTGATAATGGTTTATCACTATCTTCAAAGATCTTTTTGGAAACCTTGATCATCTTTAGGATTTGCCTTAATCTCCCTTAATTAATAAAGATTCCCTACGATCCACTTTGTACAACTGAGGCACCCGTTTTGGTTATAAAGGGGCCACTGTAATTGCCAAGTTTAGTAAGCCATCTTGAGCTTGCATAGTTCACAACTTCCTAATGCAAATATTCATACTATCTCTTACTCATATTTGTCATACTCTGACTTGAGTGTCGAAGAGCCTTACTTAGGAACACATACTCGAGGGCCTTATAACTTTGTCATTTGTTGTAAGAAATTTTAGTGTGTTTACCACATCAGCGCAACAATGACTTTTTGTGTTAGTCATGAATTTGTCCTTTAAGCCTCCTACATATTTAACCTTGCACGCCCTAAGCCCTTTTACATCACACATGTTTTGTGTATCTCTGATCTATTTAATGCGTTTAACCACCTTTACAACACATTGTTGTACCCAGCTCAATTTTTATTCACTTGACTTCACTTCACTACCGGCCTAGCTATTCTAGTTTTCTAATTCATTCACTCCATACATTGCCACCTGATATCCTGCCACTATAACCTCTGTAAATCTAAATTCATCTCGTCATGCTTCATATGCTTTACTTTAACTTGTGAGATTCTAGGCTTTATCATGTTCTCAATAGTTGGGGGTCTCTTTTTGAACCGAGAAACATTTCTTCTTAACTTAACGTTTCTAATCCATATATTATTCAAGTATTTCACTAGAGCTTGAACATTTTGCAATTCCTTGACTCTGACAAACTTGAAATGTTGGCATGAATTTATGTTGTTCTTGGCAACATAGACATCCATAGACACCACAATACTCCCCAAGCATCGAAACACAGAGCAAAGATGTTTTGCCTCCCAATCATTTAGAAAGTTAATGAAAAGGAAGGATGTAGAAATTCAATTCATAACTATACTTGGATCACGGTTAGAATTTCCTCCTTTGAATTATTTCTCAACTTTGTAGCTCCTATCTCATTTTCTCACTCTCTCCCTTATCCTACCTTTTTCTTCCCTTGTCTACTTGCTCACGCTCCCTCTCACTCTTTCTCTCATGGTGTTTACCTAAAAATACATGCAAATTCTATTTTGGATTGAGTTGACTTAAGCTAAAATGAATTTGGTTATATTTGATTGACTTTATGAAAATATATTATGTAAACCATCCAAATAGAAAAAAACAGTACCATAAAGGCATGCCTTGCAAAAAAGCAAAGAAAGATTGGAATCTCAAACTTATAGTTTTAGCTATATTCTTTTGTGTAATTGAACTTTAGTGCAAAGTAGTAATCTTCACAATAACAAAATGCTAACCCGTGTGACATGGATTGATTATTTTTTTTCTTCCCTTCCACTTATGTAGTTTTAATACTAATATAACCTTAATTATTTTGAAAGGGTAAACAGTAACTCATTGTTACAAGTTGGCCTTGATTGATAATTATAAAATCAAACATTTAGTAATCAAATTTTGTAAGAATAAAGATACTTGAAGTAGGTTTAAGGGCATTTTCAGTCATATAACATTTTCAATTTTTTCAAGTGAGTCCTAAAAATAATCAAGTTGTCAAACAAGTCCTAAAACATTAAAATCATTAACTTTGTTAGTCCTAAAACTTGTGAAGTGCCATTTGGCAAAACAAAATGTTGACATGACATATAGTGCCACTTATTTTAGTGACTAAAATGACAATTTAATAACCTAGGAACTTATTTAAAAATTTTATGCAAATTTGAGGTTCATTTTGGTAATTTTTTTAAAAAATTGATTATTAAATTGACCTTCAACTTTCTTCAATCATGCAAATAGGCCCTCAACTTTCTTCATTCAAGCAAATTGACATTATCAACTCTTAATCACTCTAAAAGTACCATTTCATCCAACAATGCTCAATAGGTCCTAACTACTAAAAAACATTGATTTTCCAATGGCCAAAATTTTTACTATTAGGCTGTTCGGAATTTCCAACATGCAAAATCATTAGAAAATGGGGAGAGCAATTGCAAACTTTGAATTAAAGAAACTATGTTTTGGTTTTTAGGTTCCAATGGTCAGGTCGTTAGAAAATCAAATAAAAATCAGCCCACCAACATGAATCTCCAGTTTGTCTCATTCTAACTCTTCTTTTTCCTTTTTACCTATCTCTCTCTCTCTGAAGCACACACATGTACGTATTTTGCACACACTAGCAAATTTGCCCATGGGCCTCCATCATTGTTGTTTCTTTAACCTAAATTCATAGATCTAGTGTCAATTCAGCAAAAGAAGCAAGGTTTTTTGCATTTTATAGCTCATTTTGTGCAATATTTTATTTTTGAGTTTTTGAGATATATGAGTGAGTTTTTGGGTGAAACAAGTGTGATTTTTTTCTTGCTTTTAGAGTTTGGAGGCTCACCCACTAATATCTAGCGTTCATGGTTCAATTTGGAGGTAATTTGTAGAAGGATTTATTTTTTCTCTTTAAGCTGCCATTTTTTTTTCAAAAATGAAAAAAAAAATTTAGGAAACGTAGGATATGAACTGTGTTAAATGTTGGTGATTTGTTATTTTTGTTGTTAAGAACTGAAGTTGTTAGTTTACCCATTGATATATGTAATTTCTTGATTTTTTTTAATTTTCGTTATTTTTAGAAATTAATAGGAAAATTTATAGCTCGTTCATTTTAATTAACTTGTTTTCAATCAATGTGATGTATGTGTATATATATGTATCAAGTAATTAACCATGGAAAAAAAAAGTTCCCTATTAAGCCAAAAGTATGTTTGAAATATGATGTTTGAAGTATGATGTATGAAGCTTTTAGTAAAAAGAAACTTTCAAGTATGAAATATTTGTTAATTAAACATAATGAATCTAAAATAGCACACATTTTTAATTTCTCAATGAATATCGGTGAATTAAAAATATTTCCATTTTTTAGGTGTGTGTGAGACTTCTTCTCTGCCTGTTAATTTTTTACTTTATAATGGGTGGTGAATTAAAAATAAATTTTATACATATCTATAATTTGTTTTCTATTTCTAAAGATTGATGGGTTTTGATGGTTTAAATGGCACTTTTGGGATAAATTTTATCATATCTTTCTTTATTTGGTGATGCTGAATGATTCATATCTATGTTTATTTAGGAAAAAATATAGGATTTGTGCGGGATATTCTCTTTTGTGTTTTGTGCATCCAAATCGAAAAAGGTCCTTTAGTCTTCTTGTTTTACTCTTTAAGCTCTTTTTGTTAAACTTGCGGTTTTTTGCTGTCCTTGTTGAAATCTGTAGTGCTACATACTTCTTTGATTCGTAATCAATGAGTAATTTTGGCAATGTTGAAGGTGGATAGTAGGCTTTAGCACATCTTTCATGTGAGAAGAATAAAGGGAAAGGTTCAATGTTTCCTTAATTTCAACTGTAAAAAACCTTGCCTTTAAATTTCAAGTTGGGTAAACTCAATTACTCAACCTCTCAATCTTGTCTCCTCTTGATTTTCTTATATGTGTGTGTATGTGTATTGCGACATCAAATGCTTACGGTTAGATTCATTGTTGACATTACTAACTTTAATATGAAATTTTCCTAGTCTAAACTTACTTCATCGGTCCAACTTTAGATTTGGCTTTGGTTCTTTGGAGACTAGTACATTTTCTGTTGAAGCTTACAATAAACTTGATCAAGCCAATTCAAAGGAATGTTGTTGAAGTAGCTTTCTTTTCATCATTCTTGTTCTTTATGGCTATGCTGATTTTGTTTCTTTTCTTTGTTGAAAGGTTCTTGTTGTTTCAAATATCAAAAAGGATCCTAGTTACAGTGGACTAGTAGGGCATAAAGCATGGAGGAATGTAAGCTTGTTCTCTTTTCCTACTGCTAATTTTACCATGCACATGTGCTACTGGTCATCAAATTTATATATGCTCAAGTAAGGGACAAAAGAAAGTGTACCTCTTCTACTAGGAGTTTGAGCAATTTGTTTTTATTCATTATAATTTAACTATCTTCGTTTTATTTTCTCTGTGTGGTGTGCAAAAGGAAACAACTTTTATGATGAACCATTTACTTTGGGGACACAAACATCATTAAGGATAGTTAAAGCATTCTGTTAATTTTTTTATTACAATGAACAATTTTGAGTTCATTTTGACACATCCTAGTTGAGTTTGTTGCAAATATTATGCTCCATTAACATGATAAGCTGTTCCATGTATTGATAAATCTAAAAAAAAAAAAGTCAATCATTCAAATATTTTCTAACTGTGATCAACAATATCTGATATGATTTGAACTTATGTAATAGCAATAGATTTGAGTTGTGTATAGCTCATATTGTAATGTAAAAGAAAAAAAAAAGAAGTTGAAGGTGTGATGTCTTGCTAATTCCAAGTTTTGGTTGTGAGACCGTGTAAGAACTTATGTAACAGCAATAGATTTGAGTTGTATAAGGCTCGTCTATATTTTTTTTGTAAAAAGGTTTTTCAATGGCATAACTATTGGAAATTTTACAATGGCTAAGGTCGTTGAAATTTTTCTAATAGCTATGGTTGTGGTAATTTCCATAAACTTGAGCCATTGCCATATTTCCAATGGCCGTTGTCATTGGCAATTTCCAACAGCCTTAGCCATTGCAAAACCGCTCAATCATTAGATAAAATATAACAAGGTTAGGCCATTGATAATTTTCAATGGCTTATATTCCAACAGTAATTACCAACAGCCAACCCTTGGTCTATTGGAAACTTTTTTTCTGACGTGTCATCTTCCAACTTCCACTTTCTAATGGACTCACATTGAAAAATCCAATTTCTCACTGCAAGGCCATTGGAAAATAGCCTTTTTTTTTTTATAGTTGGCCTCCATCTACCCCTTCACACCCTCCATCAAGTGTCTAGGTTCAGTGTGCCTAGGTTCCTATAGGGAAGGCCTGAAAATATTGGTGTGACGAAAACTGCTCCATCGAAGCTGTTCAGGTTAGTGATGAGGCAATATGGAGAGGACTTGAAACAAGGCTTCCTTCTTGATTAAGTTGACAAGCAAAAAGCATCAAAGGCCACTGAAGTGGCCGTGGCCTTCGATGTCCAGGGCAAAGCAGGCGAAACCAATCTAGATGAAGAAGATTTGGGTGGATTAAACATCCAAGTGATGTATGCCGAGGGGAGAAAGAGGGAGAGGGGGTACGCTGGATATTATACATTTCATGTCATAGACATTGAATGGCAACACAACTCAAAGAGAGGATAGATAGTTGTTAAAAAAGAGTGATAAGTTTTACATAAAGAACAAACACCTTTATATAAAAGATGTATTTGTCTCAGCAGAAATAAAAAAAGTAACTCAATGCATTTTTGGTAATTAACGAGAAGTGTCTTATTGCTTCATATTCCCTTTGAGGTAGGTAGGAAGAAAGCTCAATGGAGTGACTCAAGATGATATTATTTTCATAAACGACTACCACTAGTTTCGAGGGCCTAAATGTTACTTGGTAGATTCTGACACCTAAAACAGCAAAATCAAACCTTCCAGGACTGAAAAATCATAAAGCTGCATTATTTCCTTTGCACTTACTGCAAGAATGTTCACCCGCCTAACTCTTCTCTAAGTTTTGGAACGACCCTAGAACTCCAAAAATTACCGAAATGGTTATCAATTATTGTTCATCTATAGTGAACCAGTTCGGCAATTAGGAATATAGTTATAACCACGTTTCTAGAAACTTTTAGACATTAGCTACGTGCAAGCAGGTGGATTTGCATCCATCGTTGAAGGTGATGGCCCAATTAATTGGGCGGACAGAAATACCGAACAAGAGCTGAGGGTTGCGATCAGCTAAGTTGTGCTACTTGTGAACACATTGACCGTTGTTTTTAAAATAAAGAATATTGCAGGAGTGTTTTAAAGCTATGCTTCAGTTAGCTTTTCACTTTCATTTTCAGAAATACACTATTTTCTTTTTTTTTAGCTTTTTTTACTCTGGATTCAAGATCATCTAATAGTGATCCTTAATGATGTACTATTTCTTTTATAATTGCCTCATAAGTAGAGTTAATGAGATCATGAAATTTCATAAATAATAATTATAATAATAAGAATAATTATAATAGTAACAAGAAGTGTAGGGACTGATCTTTAATTCTTTTTTCCTATGGGTCCTATCAACAGAGCTATTTGATAAATTTTAGCATGGTTGATTTGAAAATTACTTAATATTTTTCAAAAAAAGTAACACTTTTACTATGGTAAATGGACCACTTTGTACTCCATATAAGTCCATCTATGAAGAGACATATACACAAGGGTGTGGCTTCTTAAGGGCGGGAGGGGGCACCCCCGAAAATTTTTAAAATTTTTATTGGGTTGTTGGATATGTAATACAATTGTAGAAAAATTAAAGTTTGGCACCTATTTGTAAGTTTTATAATTAATAAGGGGATTTAGTGTATGTTATCTTTTTAATGTCTCACTCATTTTCTTATTGAGTAAATTGTATGATAGTCCATAACCTTTAATTATTATTTCGTTTTAGCCCCCATCCTATAAACCATTCTGTTTTGGTTCAAACGTATCAAAAAGATTTCATTTTTGTCCTAAATCAATTAACAATGTTTCATTTTGGTTCCATTCCATGAAATTTGTTAAATCAAAGTATTTGTCTGATAACAACTTTTTAAATCATAATTTGAATTATCTGGTAAGTATTATACAATAAATTTAATTTGTTTAATAATTTTTTTATAATTAATAGAAAATTCAAATAACCATTTTTACTCTATAACTTGAACTTATTTCATCCACACAAAAAAAAACTGCTAATTTTAAATTAAATTTTGGAAATGCACTTAATTATTAATATAACTTTCGAACTCCATGTGTCTATATAAATAAACTGTCTATTGAATTTTGAGTTGTAAACTTTTGAAATAAAATTAATTATTATAAACTTTCAAATTTCATGTAATATTATTTAGAGTTTTCTATTATTAATTGTACATTTATACGTGCTAACAACCCAACCCACGCAACACCCCTGGCCCCCTAAGCTAACTTTCTAGCTATGCCCTTGTATATATGTTGCTTGTTATTGCGTCCACAATTTTCTAGGACTATTTCATTCGCTACTAGTATAAGGTTCGTTTGTGTTCATATTGGTGTATGTTTGATTCAGTTACGTTATAACATTTTTATGTGAGAGATTTAAGAAAATATTCGACTATACCTAACTTAACCTGAACTCGAACTCGATAATAGTGAAACCCGAGAAAACCTAAATTGAAATGCAATTGTCATAACCCAAACCTGAAATGACCCGATAACTAAACCCTGCAAGACTTGATTTTAACCCAAATCAACATAAAATATATGGTCAGGAGTATTTAAAAATATGATTTTTATAAACTTGAAAACTAATTCATTATATTAAATTTCAAACAACTAATTTGAAATGTTTTGAATTATGATATTTTGTTAAAGCAATTATAAATTTGAAATATTTGAAATCTTTTGAATTAGATTATTTTATTAAAGAAATTATATATGAATAAACCTTTATAAATTCTGCATTACTTTGCATGTCCAGTTAAACCGTAGACTCTAAGCCCTAACTCTAACCTTATCCCTAACCTTTACCATAAACCATAATCTAAACCCTCAACCTAGAACCTTAAAACCCTAAAAACACTAACCCTAACCTAAACCATAAATCTTCAATCCTAGCTGTAAATTCTATACTTAAATCTAAACTCTAAACCGTAAACTTAAACTCTAATCCCGTACCTAATCCTAGCCTTTATCATAAACCCTAGATCTAAACTCTAAACTATAAATATAAATACAAAGCCTTAAATCCCTAATTTTAACCATAAGCCTTCAATTCTAACCCTAAATCCGTAAATCCTAACATTAAAATTGTAAACCCTAGACCTTAACATTGAATCTTAACCCATACCTTAAACTTTAACTTTCTTCTTTCATTACCTTCCATATTTAGTAATTCTCATATTTGGAGGCTTCCATATTTAGCAAATTCCATTTTCTTGGAACATCCATATTTAGTAAGTCTCATATTTGGAGACTTCAATAGTCAATAAGTCTCATATTTAGGTGTTTCCAAAAACAAGTCCGTAGTTAATAAGTTTAAGGATCTTGGTATGCAAATATTAAAATTACAACATTGGTCCCTAAAATTTTTATATTTAGTGCAATAAGACCTAAATTTTGAAAATTTTCACTCCAGTTACCCACAATAATTACCACATGGGTCTCTAAACTTTTTAATTTTTTGCATTTTATCCAAATTTTTTGAAAATTTTCAACTTAGTCACTAATGGTGGACTAGAGTTATATTTTGTAGCAAAAGTTGGAAATCGTAGCAAACTCATCGAAACATAATTAAGAAATTTTTAATGAATTTTTTAATTAAAATGCTAAAAAAAAAGAAAATTAACCTAAATTAAATGACACCAAAAGTCAAATTCCTTACTTCAAATTTTAATAAAAATTAGAAAAATGAAACGATTTAGTTATTTCAGCCTATACACCAGCAACCTGAATAAATTTGAATGCCAACTCAAATATGGTCCCAACTTAAATAACTCAACCTGAAATCACTAGAGACTGAAATTTGCCTAACCTACATTGAACCCAAACCACAATAAACTTGACCCAACCTAACCCAAATCTAAATAACCCGACTTGAATCCTGACCAATACCTAAATTCCTGCTAACGTGATTAAAGAATATTTGATAGTGGGAGATAGGGATATGTTTGAGGCTTTGGATGAATTACTGTTCACTTTGATGCCTATTTATAGAGATAAAAGATTGATATCTAGATGCCCATATACAACTACTCAAAACATAGCAATTAGTCCCTCCTTCTCTCAAACATTTAAGTTTGACATGGAGATTAATGGGGATTAAGAAAGATGAAAAAATATGTGTTGTTACAAATCACCTTTTGCATACATGTTAAGAAAGATAGAAAAAATAATATTGAAATATTGCAAAGATTCAGGACGTATAACCCAAAATAGTAAATATTGTAAAGAATGTGGGATAAATGGAGTTGTTATTATTTTTGTTAAAAAAAAAAGGTCTTTGGTAAGGTAAGCGTTCAATTATGATTCCCATCTTTTAGGACAGAATTCGGATAAGAAATCATGCTACCAAACTGTTTTTAGAGCGGAAGAAATTGGCCGTTCAAACACATACGAATTTGCCAATTTCACAAGTTTTTCAAAAACAGTATGGTACTGTAATTTCTAACCCACTTCTTTCCAAAAACAAATGTATCGGAATTTAACATACAATACATTCACTGCCACAAAGTTTTTACGCATTCAACCGTATTTGAAATGTAATTTCCTGCTTGAATTTAAAAACAATTTTTTTATGAACGAAGTAAGCCGCTTCGAACATAGCGTCAAATTTGTTTTGTGGAATGGATTTGGTTTGTTATTTCATACTGCAATATGAACACAAACAAATTAGTTACAAACTATCGCTGATCACGTTCTTAATTCTTACCCTACAATAGGGCAGACTCGATAACTTGCAAGAGCCATAAATGCTCTACTAGTCATTTGATCAGATTTTTTTAGCTGTGTGGCTTTAAAGGGTTTCCTAACTAACTTGTTTGTGCTCATATCTAATTGATGGTAATGTTTTTTTTTCTTATCTGTTCATATTTAATAGAGGGTTTGAGTTTTTTGTTTTTTCGAATTGTGAAACTAATTATTAATAAAATAAATAGAATATAAATTTATCAGTTTAAGAAAGATATTGGAGCAATTGACATCGACACTAAATCCTACTCTCGACTCGAAATCCTAAATAAATCTCCCTAGTCTTAACTCCTACATTCACCGATAAAATACAAAACATTAGCCCCAAAAGTTCCAGTACCCAACGCAGAAAAAAAAAATTAAATAGAAGTCTAGTTTTTAAGTCATCGTTTTAATCTTTTCAATTCATGTTTCATTAATAATCCTTTTGACCTTAACATCCATCTTCTTACACTCCTTTCTCTATCCTTAGCTTTGTCATGATTTTCTCAAATTTTCAGTGCAAGTTTCTCACAACCATCAAATTACATCTTAGTAAGATTAATTGGTAACGTTGCTTTCTTGATTACTAACCACAGGTTCAAAATCCTTCTATTCTCATTCACATGATCTAACGACTCCAATATTGGTGGACCAAAGAAATATTAAATACGAATGAGAACTATCCTTCTATTAGTTTCCCCCACCCTTGACTCTTCAAAACTTTTAATTCTTCGGCAACTCCAATCTTTGAGCAGAAATTAGTTCCATGAATTTTTCTGGCACGTCAAAATTCACAATCTCCTACCCCTTTGCCTTATCCATGAATTTTAGAATTGGCGGGACCCTTAGCGAAATTAAGCGAGATGCTTCCGCTACATTATTTTCCCCCCATCAAAATCGTTGAAATCTTTATTAGCTTTGAAACTCACGTTAGAACATAAAGACCCATCAATTGAAGAATTTGACCCAATCAAACTAGCTCCCTTCTCAAGCCCACCAACAACCTTCTCACGAGCACTATCCTCGTCCAAAATCCAAATAAGTTAGAGAAAGCCTGAGTGCCTGACCATATTTTGCATTTTTTTGCCGCCACCTGCATTATTTTCAAAATCAACCAGAGATCGTTCACCTTCCCTGCCTCCTAATATTGTGACAGTTAGGAGGGTTTGAGTATTGCAACAATTATTTTATGATGATGAAAAAAGCATGCGATTTTATACTACAAAATTTAAAATAACCCACTAAGCTAAGACACCTCGTGGCAGTATGAAAAAATGCTGCTTTTTTCCTAATTTTTTTCTGTTATTTTTCCATTAAACACAATTCATCAATTTTATGTTTATTTGAAAGGCATTATTCTATGTAGTTAATAATCACTTAAATAAAATTTTGTTGTGAGTAATTAACTTTTTATGAATTTTTTTGTACCCAACTAATAAACAAAAAATCAATAAAACATACTTGATCTTCCAAAAAAATATTAAATTTCCAAATATTTTAAGTATAAAATTTCAACTGATATAAAAGTTGAATGAATGATCATTACATATCAAAATACTCACTAAAACTCATTTTTAGAAATCACTACTGAACACAATAGCCTTAATTAGAGCTCTTCTACATTACGCTTTTCTTTGTTTCGGTTGCAATGTGACCTATATATAAATATATTATATTAGAATTTTGGGTACTATAGGCAATTTGCTAAGTCATACCATATTGGGTCAAAGCCCAATCGGCAATGTTAGCCTAGCCTGTTAACAACATATATACCCGAGACAGGGTCCAGCCTATGTCACCATAAATAGGGCCTTGCCTCCCTGCTTATCAGCAGTGTCCTATAGACTAAGCACCTTATGGAAGGGGTCCTTCCAACAATATATGCTGCATGCAAGCATCTTTCGCTTCCTTTAATTGCCCTAAAATTTGGGTTTCATAAAGGCAAGAGAATCATATTGGTAACGGCTTAGCATGATCTCCATAGACCTTTTTGGCAACCTCGATCATCTCACGGGTTCACCTTAATCTCCCTTAATCGATGAGGAATCCCTAGAATCCACTTTGTATAACCAATGCACTCGTTTGGTTATAATGGGCCATAGCAATTGCCAAGTCTAGTAAGCTATCTTGAACACTTGTAGTTCACAACCTCCTCATGAAAACAATCATACTATCTCTCACTCGTCATTGTCACACTCTGACTTGAGTGTTGACGGTTTCTCCCTAGGAACAGACTACCGAGGGCCTTTTAATGTCATCATTTGTTGTAGGGAATTCCGATGTTCACTACTTCAGCATGGCAATGCCCATCCATGTTAGTCATCACTCTGACCCATAAGGACGAATTCGGGCTATTAATGAAGGAGAGACCAGAAAAGTTTTTATACTAAACTATAATTCTTATAAAGGAATTTGACCAATTTTAAGGAGGGGCCAGAATACATTTACCTTTAAATTCTAAAAAAAATTCTAAGTATTTTACAATTTTAGGGGGGCATGGGGCCTCTGCTAGCCCCTCATCTAGTTCCGCCCCTAACCATAAGCCTCTCACATATTTAACCTTGCACCCATTGAGGTGTTCTACATCACACAGGTTTCATATATCTTAGATTGATTCAATGTGTTTCACCTCCACTAGAACTACTGTTGTAGATAGCTCCATTCTTCTCCACTCAATTTTCTTCAACACCAGCATAGTTATTCTAGTTTTCATTTCATACATTGGCTCCTGACGTCTTCCAGCAACAACCTATGTAAATTTTTGTCCATCTCGTGACGTTCCACTATACTTTACTTTAGCTTCTAAGATTCTTGGCCCTATCACGTTCAATCCATATATTAGTCAACAACTTCACCAAAGCTTGAACATCCAACACTTTTATGAGCCTGACAAAACCGAAACATCATCTCAAATTTGTGTTCTTCTTTGCAGGATAGACATGCACAATGGCTACAACAATCCCCAATCTTCAAAACATAGGCCAAAGCTGTTTTGCTTGCCAATCATTTGGAAAGGTAATGAAAAAGAAGGATGTAGAGATTCGGTTCATAAACCTACTTAGATCATGGTCAGAATTTCCTCCCTTGAATTCTTTCTAGACTTCATAGCCCCATTCACTCTTTCACTCTCTCCCTCATCCAACAAGTTTTCTTAAGAATGACAACTCCTGTTTGCTTGCTCACACTCCTTCTCACTCTTTCTCTTATGGTGTTTACCTAAAAAGACATGAAATTCCATTTTATGTTGACTTAAGGTAAAAAAAATTTGGTAGTATTTGATTGACTTTATGAAAAGCTATTATGCAAACCACCAAGGAAAAAAAAAATAAAAAGTAACATAAGGGCATGTAAAAAAAAAATTGGAATCTCAAACTTATAGTTTTAGGTATACTCTTTATCGTAATTGAACTTTAGCGCAATGTAATAATCTTCACAACAAAAGAATACTAACCCATGTGACATGCATTGATTATTTTTTCTTCCATTCCACTCCCAAAGTTCTAAAATTAATATAACTCTAGTTATTTTGAAAGGGTGAAAAATAATTCATTATTAGAAGTTGGTGCTAGTTGATGATTATACATCAAACATCTAATAATCAAAGTTTGTAAGAATAAAGATACTTGAAAAGATTAAAGGGCATTTCTTATTCTATAACATTTTCAATATTATCAAATAAGTCTTAAAATTACTCAAGTTGTCTAACAAATCCGAAAACACTAAAATCATTAACTTTGTTAGTCTAGAAACTTGTGAAGTTTTATTTGGTAAAAGGAGATGCTGACATGACTCTGAACATCATTTAGTTTAGTGATTGAAATGACCCTTTCATAGTATAGATACTTATTTAAAAATTTTATCAAAGTTAGGGTTCATTTTGGTAATTTTTTAAAAATTTATAATTAAATTGACCTTCAACTTTCTTCAACCGTGCAAAAAGTCCCTTAACTCTCTTCCAACAAGAAAGCTGACTTTATCATCGTTTAATTACCCCAATAGTACCACTTCCTCCAGCAACACTTAGCAACTCCACCGTCTCCCCCTGCGCACCCTCCTCCATCATTTGTCTGAGTTCACCGTTCCAGGGGCCAACATGTTGGAATTCTTAGCGCACCAAGATCCTTTTAAGATAGGATTTGAGCTCATTGAGCTAACTCTAGCTTGAATAGCTATCTAAGGCAACTAGAAGTAGCTCCCTTTAGCTCAAGTTAGCTCACTTCAGCTATAAGTAGGTCAAAGTAGCTGGACTTCAGCTCAAGTTAGCTCAAGTTAGCCCAAGTCAGCTCAAGTCAGCTCACTTCAGCTTCTGGTAGCTGAATGTAGCTGGACTTTAGCTCAAGTCAGCTCACTTCAGCTATAAGTAGCTCAAAGTAGCAAGACTTCAGCTCAAGTCAGCTCACTTCAGCTTTTGGTAGCTGAATGTAGCAGGACTTCAGTTCACTTCAGCTGAGAGTAGCTAACTCCAGCTCAAGGTCAGTTCAGGGAACTAGACCTTAGTTCATGGAGCTTGATTGGAGCTCAGAGGAGCTTAATGGTGCATAAGTAGCATAGTGAGCTAGCTTTGTGCCAGCTCACCTTGCTTTTAGCTCAAAACCACCAAGAGACACATCTTTTGTGTAAAAGTATGTCTCTTCATCAAAAGAGATGACTATTGGCTAAAAGAACATGTCCTTTCATCCAAATGAAGTGCTCCTTGAGTGAAAAGACATGTATATTCGGCCATGAGGGTGGTTGGGGTGGTTATTGCACCAAGAGTGATGTCCTATGACTTCAAGGGACATGTATATGCAGCCATAAGGTAGTTATAGGGTGGTTATAGGCCAAAGGAAGTGTTCTTTGGCTAAAAGACATGTATTTTCTCCATAAGGTAGTTATGGAGTGGTTATAGGCCAAAGGAAGTGTTCCTTGGCTAAAAGACATGTATTTTCGCCACCATACATGACCCTTGGCCAAAGGAAGTGTTCTTTGGCTTAAAAGACACCTTTCTTGGTGTAAAGGTGTGCCTTTTGGTCATCTATAAATAGCCTTTAGTGGCTGGCCATTTTAAGCACGAATTTGCACTCCATTTGCTCCATTTTCTTGAGAGAAAATTGTTCTCCTCCTATTTCCTTTAGAGGCCGAAATATTAAACACTTCTTGAGAGCATTGTGGGTGGATTTACATAGAGATTGTTCATCTCTATTTCAAGCTTTAAGCCGCTCCTCTAAGATCAAGTTCTCCCTCAAGTTTTTCACTAAAAATAACCAAGAAGAAAGGTGCACATCTTTTCTTGGTTTAGTAACATGTTAGGTTTCATTTTCGTATGTTCTTAGTAGCATGCTAGGATTTATTTAACACAACTTGTATGTGATCTTGATATGTTATATAACACGTGATGCATGCTTGTATTCATGTTGAACTCAAATGATCAAAATGCATGTGGCATGTACATGAGTAGATAACATAAAGATATGTTATCATGAGATCCTGAAATCTTCAATTGGTATCAGAGCCTAGGTCTTGAATATGTATATGTTGCATGTAGTGAGCATGATTTAAGATCATACATATGTGTATGATTATGATAAGGCTAATGAAGGATATGTGTATGGAGCAATGAGGGCATGTTTGTGTATTTCTAATTGAATGCTATATGCATCTCTTTTGCCATCACTACAAGGATGAGGAGTATTTGCTACGACAATTTCCTACGGAAAAAAGCGTAGGAAGAATTTTCACAGGAAAACCGTCGGACAAAATATTATGTCCGACGGTTTTCAGTCAATCAATTTCTGACACAAAAAAGCGTTGGACAAATGTCAGAGTAAGATGGCTGGAAATAATGGCGGCAATTAGTCCGACGGTTTTGAGGCGAATTAATGCGTAGGGACCACATAAGTAGGAAAAGCGTCGGACACATTATCCGACGCTTTTCCTGCCTTTTTATTTCCTACGATTTTGAGTCAAAATGTATCCGACGCTTTTCCTACATTTTTTTTCCTACGTTTTTAAGACAGAAAAAGAGTGGGTGCCTTAAAAGTGTAGGAATTTTAATCCTTCAATTTTCCTACAGTTTCTTTTTCCTACATTTTTTTTACGGTACTTACTACAAATTTCCTACACTATTCTTGCTGTTTAACTTTTCATATATACCTACGATATTGCTACATATTTTGCCTATAAATACTTCCAACCCCCTCTTCTCCAACTCGCCCCAGCCACAATTTCAACATCAATTCTCACTTCGGCTTCAACATCTTCTTCAGCTCAATAGAGGTATTTAAAATTAATTTATAGATTAGTGATTTAACTGTTAATTATTTATTTGTTATAAGATATACTTATGTTGTTTTAGGTAGCTGAGCTTTAGAGGTTAGTGATTTAAATGGTAATTATTTATTTTTTATAAGATATACTTATGTTGTTTTAGGTAGCTGACTTATCACAGCATGTAGTTGCATAATAAGTATTTATTTATTATACCTTAGATTCTCCATCCATGATTGTGTTGATGACAAATATAATATTGGTCCGATTCAGATTGTTGGCAAACAAAATGTATTGGATTAAGTTATATTTGTAATTAACATAATCATGGATTGTCCAAGTTGGACAGTTGAAACTTGTATAAGCAGTATTTCAGTTAATGTGTTCCTGTCGTAGTAGCAGTTTGTGAAATTTGGTAGAGTATTTCCCAAATTGTTCCCGTCGTGTGTTTCTCAATAAGTTGATATTATTGAGAAACACTGTGAACGGGAACTGAAGGGAAATGCTGCCGAAATTTACATAAAATGCTACTAACATGGAACAGTTAAAATGGTTTACTGCTTATACAACTTTCAATGGAGTAGGGCCCTTACCTTAATGGAGTAGCTAGGTAGTTCAGCTATGGAAGGTTGACATGTATGCATGACATATATAAGTAATTCATTTATATTTTCATTATATTTATATTATATAAAATGTAATAAATATATTATGTATTTATGTTGAGGGTTTTTACTGTCTATTTTACAAGGGAACCAAAATGGCTACTAATAGACGTGAGTGGATGTACCAGAGGACAGATACAGATGGATATATGAATTCTGCATTTATGGCTGGTGTTAATGAGTTTTTACAGTTTGCATTTAGTGGGAAGGAGTCAGAAATGATTAAATGCCCTTGTCGTAAATGTAATAACAGATTTTATAGAATAGAGCTGAAAGTGAGAGAGCATTTGTTTCGATATGGATTTACGCCAAACTATTACATATGGCACTGTCACAATGAACAATATGATAGCAATCTGCACAATTTCAATATGGCCCGTAGCTATTTTCCATCGCAGTTACATGGAGGGACAAGTGGAGAATCAAGTAGTGTAAATGCGTATGAACAGATGGTATGTGAATCAATGGGTCCGTTATCATCGAATGTAGGATCTGGAAATAGTGAAAGAATGTTGGTGGATGAAGAGTTTATCGATGCTGATGTCGAAGAAGCTGATAATGGCAGTGATAATAATGATAATGTGTTCGATGTGTCTGAAATGAGAGAGGGGTTACCTAATCCGACCGCACAACAGTTTTATAATTTGTTGGATGATGCAAATGCACCGTTGTGGGATGGGTGCACTAAACAAACACGATTGTCTGCAATGACCCAATTGTTAAGTTGCAAAAGTGAGTTTAATATGACAGATCGTTGTTTCGATAGAGTACTGGAGCTTATGAAAGAAATGTTGCCTGAAAGTAATAGACTCCCATCCACCCTATATGATGCGAAACAACTCACAAAAGGACTTGGGTTGCCATATATAAAAATTCATGCATGTGAGAATAACTGTATGCTATTCTATCGGGAAGATGAGAAATTAACACATTGTCGTGAATGTGGAAGCAGTAGATATAAAGAAAGAGTAACCTCCGGAAGAAAGACGTTGATTCCAAAAAAATTGTTACGGTATCTACCAATAACAAGCAGGTTGAAGCGCTTGTACATGTCATCAAAAACAGCGACTCACATGACTTGGCATGCTTATAATAAATCATGCAATGATGGAAGTATGGGTCATCCATGTCAGTCTGAAGCGTGGCATCACGTAGATCGAACATTCCCATCATTCGCTGATGAAATTAGAAATGTTAGGCTCGGATTGTGTACCGATGGATTTAACCCGAATAATGTTGTTGGTGGAACATACACGATATGGCCAATCTTTATAGTTGTTTACAATCTTTCGCCAGAACTGTGTATGAAAGAACCCTTCATCTTTATGACTCTCCTAATTCCTGGTCCTAGAGCACCAGGATGCAACATTGATGTATTTTTACGACCATTGATTGAGGAGCTCAAAACTTTATGGTCGGAAGGGGTTGTTACATGGGACAGTTATCGACAACAAAATTTTCTTATGAAGGCATGTTTATTATGGACAATTAATGACTTTCCTGCACTAGGAAACCTTTCAGGTTGGAGTACCCATGGTAAGGTTGTGTGTCCATATTGCATGGATGAAATTGACACATTTATGTTGAAGAAATGCAGAAAGCCATGTTGGTTTGATTGTCACAGGGTTTTTTTACCGCATAATCACACATTCCGTTCGAATGTAACATCGTTCATCCCAGGGAAGAAGGTTAGTGCTATCGCTAATCCATATAAGTCAGGTGAGGAAATATATGCTATGTTGGTCGGGTATTGTTTTCCTCAGTTTGGCTCTTCATATGATAAACACCGGGTTGCGGGGTTTGGAGAGTGGCATAATTGGTTAAAGTAGAGTATATTCTGGGAGTTACCGTACTGGAAGCATTTACTTGTTTGCCATAATTTGGACGTCATGCATATTGAAAAAAATTGTTTTGAGAATATTTTTAATATTGTTATGGATATACGTGGGAAAACAAAAGATAACTCCAATTCTCGCCTTTCACTTCAGGAGTTAACGAATATGCGGCGTGAACTACATTTACGAAATATTAGAGGGAAATGTGTAAAACCAAAAGCATCTTATACGTTGAGTCGGGAACATATAAGAGATGTTACTCTGTGGCTGAAAACGATAAAGATGCTGATGGGTATGCCTCGAACTTGGGCCGTACGGTTAACTTGAGTGACGGTACATTCTATAACTTCAAGAGTCAGGATTGTCATGTGTTACTGCAGAGGTTGTTTCCTATTGCATTACGTAGGTATATGTCAGGTCCTATATGGGAGACGATTTCTGAGTTTTACTCATTTTTCAGAACCTTATGCACAAGTAGGATTCGATTTGATGACATACAACAGTTGGAGCGGAATATAGTGGTTACCATATGTAAGCTAGAAAAGATATTCCCTCCTGCCTTTTTTGATTCGATGGAACATCTTGTTATCCACCTCCCTCATGAGGCAAAGTTGTGTGGTCCAGTTCAATTTCGATGGATGTATCCATTTGAAAGGTAATTTTTTAATATGCATTCATATTTCTGTCAATAATTTTCATATATTATATGTCAATAATTTTCACATATTATATGTCATTAATTGTTATATTTTTTTAACTTGGCAGACTAATGCGGTCATTGAAGCGAAAGGCTAGAAATAAAGCTGCAATTGAAGGATCAATTGTGGAAGCGTACTTGGTCCAGGAAATGTCTACATTCTGTAGCCATTACTTTGAAGTAAATATTCCTACACGGTTAAACAAGGTCTCGCGAAATGATGATATTGATATTCCTGTGGCTGATGTCGAGGGTCAATTGTTATCTATCTTCAATACAATATGTCGTAACATACCCAACTGCGGGCGACAACGCTTACTTGATCCCACTGAGAAACATCAAATGCATATCTACATTTTGCGCAACTGCAATGAGATTATACCGATTGTCAGGTGACATATATGTAAACAACTGTGAGGATTTTTATATCAATCTGATTGCTTTAATTCATTATTGACTAGTTATCATTTCAGGCACTATGACTCTTATATATCAACAAGATTTCCCCAATTAGGTGAAAGTGAATTACAAAGTTTTCGAGATCAGCATTTGACCGAATGGTTCTCACCATACGTGAGTTTCATGGTGTGATAATTTTTATGTTCCTAATTGTGTTCTGTTTGAATATACTGTGCAATTATGTTATTATATTAACTTTATATTTTCAGGTTAACCGTTTCAAGGATAAATTAGATCTTCGTATTGTACAATTAGCCCGTGGTCCTATTCGAGTGGCCGTTTCATACAATGGATGTATTGTGAATGGTTTTCGTTTCCACACACAAACCTACGGCAAAGACAAAACGATACAGAATTATGGTGTTTGCGTGAAGGGTCAGACATGGGGATCCAGTGGGTATGATTTTTATGGCCTTATTGATGAGATCATACATATTGAGTACCACGAGAGTGGGTATGAAGTTATGACGCTGTTCAAATGTACTTGGTTTGATCCGACACGTGGTGTTTGAACTTGCGCACGTACTGGTGTTGTTGACGTTAAATGGAAGTCAAGATTATCACCACCTGAGCCGTTTATCTTTGCGACCCAGGCTCAACAAGTTTACTACTGTGAGTACCCTAACAAGACTCTTCATCAGTGGTGGCCGGTGGTTAAGACGAAGCCACGAGCTTTCATCGATTAGTCATCGAATAATTTTAGTATTCAATCTGACGAGAATGAGGAAATGTCTGATGAGCAAACATGTCGGTTATAAACCACAAATGAGCCGTTCCAAGAAGTGATTTCAAGTGAAGTACTAATGGTAACAACTGATGGCATTGCCCTTGATGAGATTAACATACTTGTCGATTTAACGTGTGTTCCTGAAATCGTGCAACAACATGGATGAGAACATCGAGGTCACATAAGTTGATGGGGATACATCAGATGATGAAGCATCGCTCGATAGTTTAGAGTCGGATGAAGGCGATGATGTTTGATTAAGTGTAATTGTTTAAAACATTTGCATGTTTTATTTGAAATCGTAATGTAACTTTGATTGCATTTATGTTTTGGATTTTCAGAAAAAAAGTTTATGAAATTTAATCATCAAATTTCTAATTACCTGTGTCGGTGAAATGAAAATAATTAACTTTTTTCCAACCGGAAATTATTGCATGCTATTAAAAAAATAATAATAATGTTAATAAATGGGTAAAATCCACCGGGGGTGACCTAGCTTATTTTTTTGTCCTAAACGGATACATTACCTTCAAATTGTCCTACCAAGGTACAATTTTTACCTCTTATGGCGTGTCCTGTTTAACTACTTTCCATTAATTTCGGGGAGTTATATCTAACGGGAATTGCTTACGTGGGGTGGTATAAAAATAAGGAAGCGTATGTATGAGGTTGATGAATAGAGAGACAATGCAATTTCTAGGTGATGGTCAGAGAGCAAAATGAGGTGGTAGTGAAGAGCAGCAGAGTCGAGACTGAGGAGAGGGATGAAAGAGATCATGACAAAAGTTTAGGGTTAGATTTATAATGTTAGGGTTTATAATTGTTGATAGAAAAAAAAATTAAAGGACCATAAGTGTTATTTTATAATTTATTTTAATATTTTTAATATCATGTAAGCAATTTCAGTTAGATATAACTCTGAAATTAATGAGAAAGTAGTTAAACAGGACATGCGATAAGAAGTAAGGTACTTCGGTAGAACAATTTGAAGGTAAGGTACCCGTTTAGGACAAAAACATAAGCTAGGTCACCCCCGGTGGATTTTACCCGTTAATAAATTTGGGAGATTCAATGATGACCATATACATTAAATCTATATAAATTTAATTTCCAAAATATAAATATTTTCATTTATTCATCAACTAAAAAAAGTCTAATAATTAAATTTAATTAGTTGATATATAATTACAATTATAAATTATAAATATTTGTTATTTATTCATCAACAAAAAAAAGTTAAATAATTAACTCCAAGGAAAGATATAAGTAAAGTTCATAGATAAACACATTATAAATTATACGTATATATACATTAATATTTAAAGTATGTATATTCCGTGCAGGAAATGACGGTAAGTTAGTAATTAAAAATCACAGGAAAGGTGTAGGAATATATCACCTAGGGCAATGTGATGTGCGACGTTTTTGAGTTAATATTTAAAGTATGTAGAAAAAGTGTAGGAAAGGACCGACGGTTTTCACATAGTTTTAAAAAATCGCAGGAAAGATGTAGGACCATAATCACCTAGGGTAGTGCGCTATCCGACGGTTTTGAGTCAACATTTCAATTAAGTAGCAAAACTGTAGGACAAGGTAGATGTCATAAAACCGTAGGAAAATTAAGTAGCAAAACCGTAGGACAATTCGT
This sequence comes from Aquilaria sinensis, assembly GCA_005392925.1. NCBI lineage: Eukaryota > Viridiplantae > Streptophyta > Magnoliopsida > Malvales > Thymelaeaceae > Aquilaria > Aquilaria sinensis. The sequence continues at coordinate 2,791 of SMDT01001307.1, read as the reverse complement.
AGGAAGGAAGGCGGGAAACCAATTACTGGCGGGAAATTTAATTTTTTAGTTTCCTACGCTTTTCATGCATTTCATATTTTTCGTAAGAAAACCGTAGGAATGTTTGCTACGGTTTTCCTACATTTTTAAAAAGTGCAGGAAAATCGTAGGTCAAATTGGTAGCTGAATCGCCAGACCCTCCCTTTAAATTTGTGAGAGTTCTTTAGTTTTCACCACTCCATTCCTTCTATTCTGCGACGCCCTCTTCCAAACCCACTCCCAAAATCCCCTCCAGAGCTATTTAAACTAGGTATTTTTAATTTTTAAGTACTTTTTCATATATAATTAATGTTTGTTATTACATATAGTTGTTGTTTACATATATAATGCATGTATTGCATGTTATATTTTTCAAAGCCAGTTTTTATATTATATGTTTTAGGTAATTTTATATATGGTGTTAGTAATATGTATGTGGTTAGTTATAAATAATTTTTTAAGTAATAATGGTTAGTTCTATTTGTACAAAAGCATGTTACTATATATGTGGTTAATATAAAAAACTGTTACGTCAATAATGTTAGAGTAATATTGTTTTCACTTCCATAATGTTAGTGTAAGTAGTTCAAGTTAGAACAATAATGTTACTTCAGTAATGTTAGTATAATCAGCTAATGGTAGTTTAATAATTTTATTTCATAAATAAGTATATATCGAATAATTGGCAATTTTAAAAAGTGTTACTGCACAAATGGTATTGAAATGATGGCAATTTAAAAATTAATGAGTTTACTAAAATACTGAAATTTAATATGTAAATGTTAGTGTAGTAATGGTCATTTATAAATAAAAGACTATAACGTAATGGTAATTTAGTATTACATATATATGTAATAAACATGTTAAACTTTAATTTTAGGATGGTTCGCCCCAGACAGTCTGGCTCGGGCAAAGGCCCGGCCAAGGACATACATGATCCGCGACGTACTCGCGGTCGACGACACCCTGCTGTGACACCTACACAGGTGTCACAGACTGAGACTCAGACCCAGGTGCCAGATACCCAGGCTCAGACACCGGTGCCACAGACCCAGCCACAGACCCAGCTGCCATATACTCCGGTGCCACGACCTTATGTGCCCCAGACGTTTGGCGCATCGAGCTCCGCATTTCAGCAGTTTCGAGACACGCAGACTGATGCGTATTACCCGGATATGAGCGGAATATCCGGGTCATATCAGTACCAGCATACAGGGATCGGGCAGCCCACATGGGATGTCGATCCTAATTCATTCTTTGATCCAGATGAGCTCGGTATATCCACTCATCATCTACCTTGCCTACACCCGAGTTAGCATCAGCAGCAGCCGCCGCCTCAGCAGGGCCCGACCACTGGCAGCCCAGCGGTTGCACCTGACGCGCAGCCAGCTGATGGGGCCCTATTACCTAAAGGGCGAGGCCCACGGGTAGTTGACTTACCACCACCTCCACCTCCGCAGGACCGTCCGCTCATCGTCCCTCGAGAGTAAGTATTACTGACTCTTACAAAGTTAATTTTGATATAATTATACGTTGTTCTTAGTTACATCAGTTTATATATATATCTTACTATAATCATCATTTGTTACAGCTTACTCACTGATGACTCCGTTCGTTCCACCGTAGCCTCTATTCATGTGAGGTTGTGGGACGAAAGTTCTATAGCTTGGTCACATGCATCTCGAGCTGCACGAGAGGAGCACGTAACCACGTTAGAGGTAATTGGTTGTTATACATTTTTAAACAATACTTTGTATATGGACTAATTCATAATTTTTTTTTCTTCTTTGTGAAATTGCAGAACTACTATAGATGGGACCCTAGAGACTTCGGCGCCATCCGCCGAATTGTGTTCGACTACTGTTCGCGGTCCGTGCGAAACCGCGTCTATCATTGGAGGTCCGTCGCGATTCAGAAGATCCCCGCCTTCTTCGACAACCCTGACTACAATTTACTGCGGCCACATGTTCCACCCTGCTACAGTCAGCAGGTATGGAATCAGTTGTGTGACCAGTGGGAGCAGGAGCGATGGAAGAAGCTATCGGAGGTTGGTTCCCATGCCAAGCACATAGCGGATAGCTCAGGCCTTGTTCCGAAGCACACGATGGGCTCAATCCCAGGCGAGATGCACTGGGATCGTATGGTACCAACTTGGACCTTCCATACATTATAAATTTTGTATGATTTATTAATTACTTAAATTTTTAATGATATCTAAAATTGTGCAGACAAAAGCAAATGATGGAGTTGAGCCATCATTTGATGAGTGGTGGTCTCATACTCATAGACGGAAGAAGACCGGTCAGCCCATCGATCTGATTTCACAGCAGCTGCAGGTAATAAATGTTCATTTACCACTATAAACAATGTTTTAAAAATATAATATTTGTCTTACTAACTCTAATTTCTTTTTCTTGTAGGATGGATATGTCCAGCGGATTCAAGAAAAATACCAGAATCTGGATGACCGCCCGCAGTTCGATGCAAACGTATGGAGCGAGGTACGAGGCCCACCAAAAAAAGGGTGAGTACCGGGTGTTCCGCATCGACTCACTGATCCCCAGACCTTTGGACCAAATCGGGTATTTTTCATTCGTATTTAACTTTATTAATTATTTTTATCACTTTTACATTGCTAATTGCTACTCACAAAATTTTTTAGGCCCTACGTGCTGATTCGGCTGAGATTGCTCAGCTGAGGGCTGAGAACACCCAGCTACGGAGTGATTTTACACGGTTATAGGCCGACATTCGCACTCAGGTTCAGCGAGAG